>JAULBU010016556.1:0-20878 GCA_032358235.1 Odonthalia washingtoniensis | reverse complement strand
GAACGTCGCGTTGGTAGACCTAGAGATAATGGGAGAGGGAGTAGATGAGAGGTGGTAGGAGCGGGTTTTGCATGAGGGCGAGGCGTGCGGACATCGCTAATCCATGACAACATCACCAACAATTGGAATACGATATCTAGTGCAACAAGTTGTAGAATGGATTAACAAAAGAATCACGATTAAAAGGCTCAAGGACGATGTCGTGACGAAGTATGATTTTATAGGTTTCTTTCTGTATTTTTGAGATCACACATTACTGTATACTAAATTGAGAAAACAATTGTAGACTTTCTAACACAGCATACTGCATCTGCCTTCTGTACAGCGCATTACATTCATCATGTCAAAAATGTACTACATTATAGTCCCCTACCCCTGTGAGGTTGTTCAGACACGTACTTCAAGCAATATATTGCAAGAGAAAAGGTGGAGTGCACGGGACAGCAAAGTTTCGTGCCATTATGAGGTCACCTACATCTAACTTCAAGTGAGAGAGTAAATTGGTACACATACTATGAAAGCACTCGTAGTTAATGGCTTCATTCCATGGAGCCTAATTGAATGTGCCCACGTATTATCCATTCTTGACGAATTTAGAATTTTGGACACATTCCGTGACAAGCTCAAACATTTGCGATGTTTTCCCGAATTTCTCTATGACGTGACGAGGGGTCTTTGTCGCTACGCTGATTCGTTGGATACCGTTGCCAATAGCGACGATTCTACATATGAAAATGTAGTCAGTGGAACTGAGGCTCTTCAACTTAGATTTGAAGCCAATCGAGTATGGCGGAATCGGTTACGATTATTTAATTCAGTTTCTGATATCCAACTGGTCACACACCAGTACAATGCGACAAAACGTAATACTACACATTGTGCGGGTCAATGAAAAATACCGTACCATCTCAGCGTCGTGGTTATTCTACAAAGTACAAGCGTAAAATTTGTTCCGTACCGTTATAAATTTGGGGTGGGACTCTACCGGGAAAATGTTGGCATGTTGACACAGTGAAAATGATTTGCAATATCGTCGACGAATTGATGAAAATATTACTGAAACAATTGAAATGGAACAGGAACATTCTGAAAGCAATGAACAAAACAGTAAGGAAATTGAGACTCCTTTATTCCCACTAACATTTGCACAAATACAAACAGTACTACCCACAGCAAACAGTAATGAAGAAGACAGTGAGAAAAGTGAGTCTACTCTGTTTCCGCTAGCACTTTTATCAAGGCAAGCGGCAGCACCCACAACCGACAGTAATGAACATAAATCGTTTCCAGTTCACAACAATTCACCTCAAGCCGTTACAGAATCCGATGATGAAGTTCAAACCGGAAGGTCATCTAGTTGGACCACTGATCATAAAATTACACCTCAATTAGTTACAGATTCTGATGATGAAGTTGAGCCGAGGAGGTCACATTGGATCCGAACAAATTCGAGACAAAGTTTGCAATGGTTTTTAACGTCGGAGACAACGTTTGTAATGTTTTAATGAATTTTACAGATATAATTTCATGAGAATTTAGCATCCGTAGCACTGTCATACACATCGTCAAGTTAACTAGGCGATGAAAAATTGCCACTTTTATCCCCTCCCGATGCAGTTAACTTCCTAAAGACGTATCATCCAATTGAGAAGGAAAAATTCATTTTTCTTTTCTGTGATCGGTTGTTCATCTCAAGATCTCAAAGTTTAACTGATATCTTGACATTAGGTCAGTTGTTTTAAATGGCGCGGCTTCAAACTTTTCGTCAAGTTTACTTCACGAAAATTTGCACATTAGGGATATATTATAAATGAACTAATTGCACATTTCAAAATAAGAACCAACTGACTATTGCGTTTGTATCTATCAGACCTAGACTGGCATTGTTAAACGAATCGGAGAAACCAACCTACTCGTTTATATTTTGCATTATGATATTTGTCCTATATGGGATATATAACTTCGTTCATGTGAGACCTTCTCTTGTAACACTCACTACACGTATCATATACAATATCATATGATACGTTACAAGTTCATGGTTTTTCTTCCCACGTCAATAATTTTTCTAAATAATTTATTATTAAAGCTATGGGAATTCCTTCTCATTAGTCATGATACGTATCATCAATTAATGATTCGTTGGCACGTTGTATGCCATTTCACTGCTGCTTTATTTTTAAATGAAGTGTTCGATGGGAAGATGCAGATTTTATTCTAACTTCTTCGTCATCGATGTCCAGAGCACTCAAAGGTTACGGGCCTACGTCAAACTGCACGATCAACTACAGAATATAATCATCATACCGTTACAAAGTTTATCTACTTCCCCAAATTTCAGATACCATCCAGAACTATATATTCATCCATTCCTTAAAATGGACCCTAACTCGATCCCGATCCCAAATTCCAACCCAAATTCCAACCATGCCCCACCTACCCCCACTTACTATAGCCACACATAATATGAACAACCTTGAACCATGGTTACTAAAAATTAAGTGTGCAGTTGAAACCCTGACCATCTCAAACCATATCTACAATATTGACTACACAAATGATCCGACATGTCGTAAATCAGTGACTGCACTGACAAGTGAACTCCTTGCCTCACTTCCACCAGATGTCTCAGCAGCGGCCATTGTCCCCGCCATCCTATCAACCATTGCCTAATAATCAGGCCAATCCAGAAATTGCTCGAAACCAAAGCTTCCACAGACCATGATGAGATTGAAGTACAAGAGTCGTCTACATCAATTAACGACTTCGATACCTCCGCTGACTACTTCGAAGCACATGCCAAGGAACTCACCAAAATGATAGCAGCTTGTTATCCATTTATAGATGACGAAAATATCACTGTTAAATTCTTAGTCAAGCGAATGATGAACCATCCGTCTTAGTCCTATCTGACCCCAATATGGCTCAGCTCCCTCCCAAAATTCATTCAAAGTATTAGTTCAATGGTAACTACAGTAGATACCACCGCAATCCACTGGCCTCATATGCACCAATTCCCGTCACCCACAACACACCCTCAACGGACTTTTCGCCAATCTCGTGCATCGAGAAATCAATAATCTTCAGATTGCTACAAATTTCATACCGCAACCTATGAAAAGATCTACAATCATACGGATGCCAACTTCCGTGGCCCTAAGAACCCTTTAAGAGTCTGCTACAATCCTACACAGACCTCATCATACCAAATCATCTCGTACATCCTCAACATCCGCCCCTTCTCCTGTACCACCTGCACAGAATCCTTCATTCTTCTCACAGACTACATGCTCGACTCGTTTCTCGAAACACCCAATCTTCTATACAGTTACATGTACCTCCAGAAATTTTGTCAAGCTAAGATGACGAGGCCATGAATTCTCACACTTCCGGTAATTCAATACTCAATAGTGCTGCTACACCAACCCATTGCCCTCGACCTGGTCCACTTATGACTAAACTAACAGCAGACAAATCCTCCCTCACTGAACTGGTGCCCCGACAAAAATCACACACTCCGGCTTATTATTCACACCTACTACCCGTGGTGTTCTTTAAAAACAGGAATTTACAGTTCTTTAAATTATGGATACCCTCCTCCCCGTTCATGAGCTGACTAAAACTGACTTTGCTCTCGTATTCACAAATGCCAATGTCTACAATGAGATTCTTTCCAGGAATATATAGCATGATGTGATTTCTTCACATCTATATTCTCTTCGGCTCGTTCTTCATTTTTCTAAATATTATTCAGCCGCTATTTTCGGTAAGTACTTGACTCTGAATCTAAAGTCGTGGAAGGACATATTGTCTGAGTATATATTAAAGTTTAATGTTCTTGCACGTATGTTTCTTAACTAATCAATAGCATTAGATATTTAAACATCGTAACACAACATCCAAACTTGGGCCTGCACTAATTCACTTATTGAACGCCATACCAATGACGGTGGCGATAACAGGCCAACAATACTTGCTGACACTCCAATTTAAATAGGTTGGGCACTCTCCTAATTCCGTCACTGATACGTCTAATAGTTACCGGAGTCTCATTATGTTCACTTTTCAATTAATACTACTTAAACATAAAAACTAGTTCTACGTTAGTACTTATTCTACCTTGCCAGACAAAATAGTGTCAAGAAGATTTTCACTTCAACTTCAGCAAAAACCATGCTCAAATTAATACTTCTTTTGTGGACTAAATACTTTGCAAAATTAGCGGATACGTGGAAATTGTAAATTCATTCCCTTGTTGAAAGTCCAACGTCCTTCTAATTTAGTAGTTTAGTACCACTTTAGTGATACTACTTTCGTACTACTACTTTCGTACTAAAGTAGAAATACAGGGCCGTAAAAACGTCAGCTCCATTTTTGTATTTGTTCAAAATCTGTTATCAGCTCGATTTGAATGGAAATAAGCCACAGCGCCATTTTTCACACCTCCGTGTTCGCAACTCGGTGTGGACCGGATTGAAAACATAGTGTGTAACCCTAGTCAGCAATGTAGGGGTACCACAATGCTGGTTTCTAAGTTCAAGTTTCAGTACGATGCTTCACGATTTCTCAAACCTATTGTACTTTCCATTTTTGACCTTCAAATTACATCTGAATAGTAAGGGGAATTCTCGCGCCTCTTTCCATTTTATGTGCCTTTCACCCTTGGTGGCAGCCGTCGCCACCATCTATTTTAAAATTCGAACAGTTCAGCGTGCGTCACGACATGTTGGAGGTTACTCTTCCACTTGGTATTTCTGGAGCTTATTACAGAGATGAAACAAGAATTGGAGACAAAAGGGCTTACAGAAGAGAGGTTGGAGGGACATCACCGTTGGATTCTGTCGCGGGTGGGGCCGTGGTGTGCAAAAGAGCGCGAACAATAGATGTGCAGAATGAGCCATGCTGGGTGAAAAATAGGATAAAAACCCCGGTGAACAGAAGAATGTGTATGGTCTGGAATTATGGTACGGAATTAGGGTACTGCTGATCTTCAATAGACCTAAAAAGGTAGGAAAATCACTCTACAAGTTCTGTGAGAATGGCGGGAATGCGATGTGTTTTCCCTAATTTATTTATTTCCTGGATGCGTTCGGAAATCATTTCCATTCAGCAAACGAAGTTGTACTTGAGAAGTATGATATAGACTTCATAGTATAGGCAGAGAGAAAAATAAAATAAAAAATATGGGAAAATTTGAGGATAATATTGGAATAATACCATATCTGTGGGTACGGTAAATGCCTCAAGCAAAGACAAAAATGGAACAGAAGGTCTCACACTCCCCTGTGCTTGAGATTATTTAGCGACCCTGTAGGCAGTTTTTTGGGACGTTTCTGTAAATTTGTAATATAGTTGGTGCCGTGTCGGCAGTAAAGGATTGGTTAAAATGTTGGCGATGTTGGTGGAAGGTGGAACATGAATGATATCGGTCTATTTTCGCTTCAAGCATCAAGTTGACATAGTGTTGTAGGTGGTCATCTTAACGTCAATGTGCTTTCTTCTTTTTAGTTTTCTTGTTCGTTTCGCTATTTCTATTACGCCATTACTATCCAGGAAGAATAAAGTGGGATCTAGGGATTTATTTTGTAAGTCAGACATTAGACGACGGATATAGATGATGTCTTGCAGCGCTAGGCTATCTGCGACGTACTCCGCCTCGAAAGTTCGTATCGCTATAGTTTTTTGTTTCTTTGGAAGCCAAGTAATTGGTTACCGTATTATGTATGTACAGATGCTGATGTCGATTTTCTGTCGACTGACTCAGCATAGTCGGAGTCTGAGAATGTGGATAGGGGTATTGGATTTTTTGTGAAAAGTGATTCCTTGTTCGACAGTGCCGCCGTGTAAGAAGCAAACAAGATTCTTTAGTAGAGACATTTGAACTACAGTGGTTTTCTGGATGTATCCGTCCAATCGTCCTATGGAAAACTAAATTTCAAAACGCGTGCCGTCGTTTAGATATCCAATATCATTTATTGGAGACATGAAAAATGCATTGTGTTTCCATTCAGAAATTAAGCGTCATTATGGCGGTCAAAGTTGGGTTGTCAAAAGTTGGGTTTGTAAGCGAGGGGTGTGGGTCGTGGGTTGCTGTATCGAAGTTGTAGTTTACAACATACCTTATTAATCAAGTTAGGCTGCGATAACGAGATGTCACCATGTTTTATAACCAACGTTTCATCCAAAAGAAGTGTTGGGTTTGCCGAGATACTTCATTGAGTATTTATTTCAAGGTGAAGGGTAACTTGGTCGATGCCATGTTCGGTGGGGGCGGTTACGAGGAATTTATCTATTGTGACAGATATGATTGTTAGACCGTGTGTCGTTTTATTAAAATAGAGGCATGGATCACCCTGACATTATGTGTAACCATTCAGTGTGAGGTGGGAGTGTAAGCCTGTAATGTATATGTTTAAAGCACTTTTTGATCTATAGATATTAATTAATAGTATATCTAATTGCAGTCGGTGAATATACGTTTTTGGTTAGAAAGCGGCATCTTTCGGACGTACACGGTGTAGTCAGGGTCGTATTTTACATGGGTGAAGGAAGAAGAGATGTCGAGGTGGGGAAGCGGTTGATTATAATGCCACGCGTGTGAAAATATTAGTAGTGATGTTCTTTTCTCCGCTTTGTATGAACTGGTGCTGTTTGAATTGTAGTGTAGATTTGGTTCCATGAGATCTCCTCGGAGGGCGCATCTAGCCTTACGTAAAAGGATGGACCCATAATTATTCCGTTTGCATTTCTAGGGCATGGTGAGGTTTATAGGCTTTTTTTTGTTTCTTTCGTGCTTTGTGATCGATTCATTTAGAATCCATTTGATGACGTTATTATTGTTCAGTTGCAATATCTCGTTGTCATGTGCCTGTAACCATTATTTATGGTCGGGATAGCGTCTTAGTGTTTGAGACATTTAGGCGGTAATGTGGTCCATGTTATATTTGTGGCGGAGTCGGGTTCCTTTAGTATATTTTGAATGCATATCCTGCAAGGTTTGTAGGATCTAATGAAGGGTTTATAGGTGAAAATAGTCATCTTGGAAGAAGGACAGTTGATTTGTGTCAAGGAGTAAGATGTGAATGTGGAAATGATCTTCGTTGTAAAGAAAACGAACGAGTAGGGATCTGGGGGAGAGTTTTGTTTTCGATTTGTTCGATTCGACGACTGTGCCCATTGCACTGAATATATTCTGTGCAATGGGCACTATGTTATCTATAGATAACATAGTGTGAGGAATTGTGAGTTAGGTTTTCATAGATATATTGGTGTCATTTTGGCCAGGGAATGTGGCATGTGGTTGTATTTATATGTGACATTGGATACAGAAAAATCCCATAAATTTCGAGGGAGTCTACTTTGGGAAAAGGAGGAGCGAGTCGCGTTCAAAAATTTTGATTGATACGTTCTGCTCTCAAATTTTATTGGGAGTGGTGTGGTGTTATCATCGTTTTGATGATGCCATTATTGTGTATAAAATAAGTAATAATTGTCGAATTATATTCTTGTCAGATTTAAATATGGATTTAATTGGACCGTCGTTGTATGATATGTTGTAACTTACCTGCGGGATGGTTTGCGCAAGTTTCACAACGGATTTCATTGGTTTGACAATGACAAAACGCTATACATAGTCAATGAATGTTACAACATGGTGGTGTGCACGTCCAGAAGCGGGGTTGATAGGGCAAATGGTATCGCTAGGTATTTTACTGCCATATTTTGTAGTTCAATTATTTGATGGATGGTGTGGGACCTGCGCTGTCTGTTTTTCCGCAGGCGCAGCTGGAATAAGTTAGGAAGGGGTAATTAGGTATTATCATGCCAGGGAGAGATGGGTGTATTCCAGACGCTACTATAGATCGGAGCAGAGGAAGTGGTGCATGTTATAATCTGAGGGGTAGAGCCATTGGCGTGTTCAGGCATGTTGGATTGGACAGGGAATTTGGTATGGACTACAGTAGTCTGTGTATGATATAAGTCGATAGTTTGGCGGTTTGTAGTCCGGGGGGATTGGTGTGAGGCTGTGGTTTTGGATTTGCGATTGCCAGAGGTTTTCCAATATCAGACATAATTAGAGTTGATGACATTGGTAATTTTGGGAGAATATTCTGGGGCAAATGCAAAGTTAGGGATGAAATTGGGTGGGATTTTGTAATGACTAATTTTGTTTTTATATGGTTTAATATATAGTCTGAACTGTTCCATGTTTCAATGGAATGTTTCAGTGGTAAATTTCGAATATGATTTACGGGCATGTTTTTCTGTAAATATAATAGAATTCATATTTCGTGTTAAGTTTTGTACTGATATAATCGTGTCAGTTAATTTCCGAGTTCTTATTCTCTGTGTGTGTATCTTGCCATTTCTTGTGATGATGTCAATGGGGCCGACGTGGGTAAATTTGGTGCGAGAGATTGTTGCAGTAAAAGAGTGAAGCTGATTTTATAGTGTTATCATAAGTTGTCCTGATGTGAAAGAATGTATTGAAACGGTGGAATTGTCCAAATCAATTTAAGATCCTCATACTCTGAGTTGTATAGGATAGATTGATAAACATCGGATGGTGGTACGATTTATTGGTAGGGTAGTAGTGGGAATATTATGGTGAGAGCTTTGTTTGTATTGCTCTGGCATAGGCGGCAGAGGAGTCTGTGGTGCGGGAGTTTGTATGATTGGAGCGCTAAAACTTGGAGAGTGGTTGTAGTTGAGAGTAACTTGATGGGGTTTTGAAGTTAATACCAATATATTTAGATAATTTTCCGCATTCATTGTCGTAATGGTTAAAAACCGTCCCGTTTTTGCGGCGTGTAAGTGGAAGAAATTTGTTCTGCGGCGTTTAGTTGTATCTTTTTATGTTTATAGATGAATTTAGGGTGGGGGTATACATGTACATTTATTTCGGTTCAATTAACGCAAGCATTATATGTACTTGTATACTTGCAGGTATATTTTGAAGATAAATGGAATGATGGGATTGTAACTAGGATCGTTCGTTAATCCTTTTATTATGAACTTTATCAATTTGTTCATTTTCTATGTTCGGGTATCGATCAACGAGCATTAACCCTCTTATATTTATACGTGCAGAAATGTATTCTTCAGAGGTTCCAAAGTTGGTTATGATGTTATTATCAGCTTTAGTTACCATAGTACCATGGTCAGCTATTACGAGTCGTTCCAACTTCTTTTGGACACATCTGATACTTAAACAGGGTTTCTATGTGCCCCCGGAGTGAGGACCAGAAATTCTATAGGTGTCCGAAGTGATGACATTACGACGCTAGTGAGCGCGTGGATAGAGGGCGATGATGTTCTGGATCTAAAATAAATTCGATGCCCTCTATCTATTCTCTTATCTGTAGTGTATCGGATTCAAACTGTATGACCATAAGCCATGGTACAAGCTTGTCAGGGTCCAACTCTGGTATGATTGGATTATGTATCGATAATTGGAGTTGATTGTTGTTCACCGTTGAAGTTCTGAGTTTTTGTTCATATATGTGTGTTATCTATTGTTTTCTTTGTTTGCTCTGTTTGCTTTCTTTTTTCAAAAGAAGAAATGTCGTAATGAAAATACAGATGTGGTATTTAATGTGCTATGTATTATGTAACTTAGTGTAGATGTCGAAGTGCTACGTCACTTTATAAAGGCTAAGTTATGTAGCGTATGAAGATATGTGATGTTTATCGTATTAATATTAATAGGTTAACATAGTGTTATGTTGTTGATTGTTGATTTTGGTTTGTTCGTGATTCGATCAGTGGAATATAAGTAGGCCCATAACTTGTGGTGTGACAAGATCGATAAGAGAAAAAGACAATCGAGGCAGATTGCTTTCTCGCTTCGAACGAATTTTAAATCTATATTAACTTTGAGCCCAATACAGAACCTGCAGGTTCACAGCACGTTTTGAGAATCGGAAAAAGTGTTCCTGTTAGCTCGGCCAGGCCCAATTTTAATAAAAAAATTGGTTTGAAAGGTGAGTTACTCTGTATTGTGCTTACCAATTTTCACAGGTAATGGAGTTATAGTTTTTGCGTTGTCACCGATAGAATGATTTATCTCAGTGGGTGAAGCACGCCGGTAAGTGAATTGAAAGCGGTGCACCGGAAAATATCTGAGAACAATTTCCCACTGACCCGTGTAATACTACACGGAATGGGCAAATGAAAAGAAAGGTGGGGTAATGGAAATCTTTCCGAAAATATGCTGGTCGGATAACGAAAGTGCCTTTTGTATTTAAACGAAGAAAGTATTTTGTTAATTTTGTGACAGTCACAAATGCAATTTGATGTACGGAAACCTTGACCTTTAGTTTGTACGGGGAAAAGTGAGGATGTTGCAAAAGGGAACATAATTTTGACAGCAACGGTGACCGCTGAAAAGACATTGCAAGGAAACTCTTAATGATAGACCGTACTCAGTACTAAAAGGCGAAAAATAAGCAAGTGTTCGCCGTCGGTGCTGCAGTTGTAATCATTGACGGGGAGGACGAGTGCACGAAAAGTCATTGATGGATGACAGACAACGCATTCTACAAATCGGAAGACTGCAGAATCTGGAGTGACATCTGTAATACAGTCATCAGAGACTGCGGTGAAACGGCCGGAAGCCCGCACCTTATTGTGAGAAAGACCCATAGGGCATAATGTAAGAACGCTATAGGAGGGAATAGGAAGCATTATTGAGATCGGAATTCAAGAATTAGTGGTGGAGTAAATTGAATTTGTTTTAATCTCGTCTTGCTTCACGAGTACTACGTAATCAATTTATTTATTTTAGGGTAAAGTTGGAATCTCAAAAACTGCTTTCGGGTACAATTTGAAAATGGTAAGTGGAAAATTTGTTAACCGATGTTTTGCGTCGCAGAAATAGTTGAAATAGCTTTCGAGCACGACAGGCCAATGACAAACGGCAATTTCCCGTTTTATGTTTCTCCCCCCCCCCATCGAGCAGGCCACGGTCGCAAAAAGTAAATAACTAACATTGACAACCTTTCAACCTGTTAATTTATTTTATCATCTGTAATTGGGGCATCTTCACCAAACTGGGGAAAAAAGTTCTGGTAAATGTTGATGTTGATTTCAATGAATACTTCGCACCACCCCAGGGGAACATGAAGGATTTTTCTGCGTTTTCATGCCGAATGTTTCAGCGTACGAAAATATGAAGGTTCAATTTTCGGCATATTCCCAATAGGGTATTGCCTTTTAAAACCTTCCATGAAGTATCAAGGAGATATAAAGTCGCATTAGTTAAAGCTATGAATCATTTCCCGCGGTGGTTGGGGGGAATAATGTTTTCAAATGATGGCGATGGACTATACAATGAACCGATACGCAGAAAATCTGAGACTGCAAGTCTAGTAGAAGGTATGGTTTGAATTTTGAAAAAAAGGAGCGCTGAAAAAAGAATAATACGTGCGTGTCTTTTTTCTCAATTTTTTGCAAACCAAGTACAGGATTTACTTCAAAGTACATATGAATTCTTATTAGATTATAACGATGAAGAAAGTAGTATTGACGGTGGTGATGATGAAGAAGACAGAAACAATTCTTTTGATGGACAGGTTGTTGGTGTTGCCGAACTACGGGAATGGGAACATGTTGACGTTTCAAGTACTAGAAATGAAACCGAAGATCGTTTTAAGAGGTCACGGATCAGTGGATCTTTTAATATGGCGAGAAAGATACGAAAAACGACTGGCTAAGTATTATTAACAATGGAAAATCGCGAAAAGAGATGTACGGACGGAAACATTTTTCAGATATTGAAATTATGGAATGTTTGAAATTTATTTTTAGAAGAGATAATGCACAGAATCTATCCTGGGGAATGAGACGTGTTAGATATAATGGTGAGTCAAAGAAAATTCCATGCATTTTGAGGAAGATGTATATTGCAAGGTTATGGCGGAAGTATAGTATATCTCGAACGAATCGAAAAGTACCCTGAGAGGAAAATAGGAAGAACCATATTTTCAAATTTGGTGAAATATTTAACTAAAGCAGAAGTGAAGCGGATGGGTTGCATAGATTATATTCTATGTGCTCTGGTTTATGATAATCTAGAAGTTGCAAAATATGTTATTGCAAATAAAGTAGTGAACGGGGAGCATAGGGCAGGGTTGCTAAGTAAGTTGAAAGGAGTTGTAGAGTACTTGAAATATAATTATATTTCTCATTTGTCAGAAGAAAGTGAGGACCCCGTACATGATGTAAGGTTTTAATTACAAAATGGGAGTGGTGTTGAAACAAGGTATGGTCAATGAAAGTAATGTATCAGTGTATTCAAATTGATTGCTGATGTAATTGGATATCTGAACAATAATGATGATAACGCGATAACTGCAATGATGGAATGTAAAAAATGAAATTATACATGGGTCATGTCCAAAGAACATTTGTGCAGAACCGGTGTATAGGAGAAGTTATGAGAAATATAAAAGTGTTGCCTGCAGGGACAGCTGCAGTTGTTTATATGGACTACAAAATGAAACTTGATCCAATACGCCATCGAGAATCAACAGCGCAATTTTATGGGAAGAGAGGGATGAGCTGGCACGGAACGGGTGTGTTTTACAGGGTAGATGAACGGGAAATTGAAAAAATTGAGGGATGTTTAGAAGAGAGGAAGTGCGAGAAAAATTAGAAAAAGAAAATTTTTAACTGAAAAAGTGGTGGGACAAAAAAAGCAGAAAGGAAAGGAGAATCGTGATATTCAAACCAAAGACGATTTAGGAATGTTTTTCGTGGACCATATAGTCCGTAATGATACCACGCAGGATACAGTGGAAACAGTAAGCATCTTCTAGGCACTTTTATTTAGAATCAAAAAGCAGCTTCCAGATTGTCGTTTTTTATTGATTGTATCTGATAACGCGAGATGCTACCAGAATGATCTTTTTCCAGTAGCACCTGTTGCAGTTTCAAACAAGTAATGATTTACGATGAAAGGTATTTTACATTCAGCAGCCCAAGACAGCAAGAACATGGTAGACGCTAATTTTTCTGTTGCAAAACTAGAGATTGTACGTTTTGTGGCAGAGGCAGAGAATGATGTCATAATACCTGAGGATGTCTTGGAGGCTCTTATGTATCAAGGGGGTGTTTGCAATACAGCTTTTGATCATATATCTGTATACAGGAAGCACAGTCGCTTGTATGAGTGGTTGCAGGCAAAGAAGGAACCAACATTATATGGATTATGACGGACAAGTGAATTCCAGTATGACCGTATTGGAAGAAGATTTGGTGTGAAAGCATTTCAATACTCGGGGGGAATTTTTCTGAACTTTTCATTGATGGGATGACAATTATGAAAAATAAGAAAGGGTGTGATAGCTGGGATGAGATAGCATTATTATTGGAAAAAGAAATGTGTGGTATTATAAATGACGACATAGCTTTGGAAGATGTTGCTGAAGTCGGGGTCGTCCGTGATAGTGTGCCAGATGATATTGGAAATGGGGAAGCAGACGCATCAGTTAATATTACTGGTGAGGGCAGAGACATTCGTGTTGTTCAGAATAGGCTTCTCATTTGTACTGAAGATGTAATGTTCACAGGGGAGAAACAGGAGTGTCAATATTACTTATGCATTACTTGCATAAGTGGAGGATGGGTGAATCCATTGATGAGAGGAATGCAGCAGCGGATGCATTTGTAGAACTGTTGTGTCGACATGATGAGAACAAGCCAGATTTCATTGGAAATGAGAGTACAGGACAGGAACAAGGTATTGATGGTGGAACAAGGGATGTCGGAGATGATAATGAGAGAGATATTGTACATGGAAGTCCACTTTTTGACGACATGGACGAAGTAGTTAATGCACCGTCGATGAGGAGGTCGGTACATAATAACTTGTTTGAATGTGCGAAATGACATAGGTATTATAAACGTAAGGTGGACCTGGATAAACATGGTGAGAAGTGTAAGGGTGAAATAACAGATGACAGTACATTGAATCTTGCAGTCCTTATCGCTTCGAAATTCCTTTATAGTAGTGCAGAAATAGAAACATATACAATAATGGAAGTTAATCCAATGTTGGTTGATGTACGGGATACAATAGTCGATGGGTACATGGTGTTTGAGAAAGGATGGGCGTTCAGACCAAAATGGGGTGAGCGTTTACGAGAAAACTGTGTTGAATTATATGCAGGACATATAAAGAGATGGTTTGATGAAGGCAACGCAATACCAGGAAGAAAAATGAGCGCTGCCTTGATGCGTAAGGGTCTTTGCATAGCATATCCCTTGGAGTATAGCATTCGAACAGAAAAGCAAATCACTGGAAAAATAGCAGTACTAAGTAAGGTGTTTAAGATAATTAAGGTGGCAGAAGCAGAAAAGAGTCTTGATAATGCATATAGTAGTGTTGAATTTCCTGTAATGAAGAATCTTCCATTCAGAAATGATCAGCATTTGGCAACAGTGAACGCGCATATGGGAATTGTGTCAGGACATGCAGGTAGGCGAGTGATGTCGAAGAAGTATAACGATGCCATAATTCGGTTGTTACTTGATGATCAAAACATATCGACTACAAATGCATGGAAGTTACAGATAGACTGCATGGGTGTCGACAAGAAGGCTCTTCCGTCCGATTTTCCTGGTCCCGTCCAATTCCGCAACAAGGTGAACAACTTCAAACACAAACTGAATACCACATCAAGTACTTGACAGGCCATTCTGTTCGTGTTAATAGTGGTATGAAGTAGTCGTGTTCGAAGGGAGCAGAAGAGCAGGATTGAGATTCAGAACAGGACACCATTCCATGAAAATTTGGTCCAGATTCGATTTTAGTCATAGAGCAACATCTTATTTCCTGTTAAATGCGGAGGGTGGCGCGGAATATGGTCAAAAGGGAGAAGATGGAGCGTTGTTACGGTTCTTGGATGGTGGTGGTACATGTAGCCATTGCTGTGAGAGGGAATTGTCACGGAGAATAGATTAAGCAGCAGATAGATTGGAACGGCCATGAGGGAAACCCGGTGGACCCGCAGCGACATTGGCATCCACTTCCATCAGGGCTGGGTTGGGAGGAGGAATTTAAAGTTGCATGGTTTGTCTTGCTTCACGGTATGTGGCTGGATGTGTGGTGTCGATGACCATTTGTTTTCGTGGTTGAATGAGGAATGACATTATGGTTCTGATTGAGAATGAAATGCTTTTGGTGATAACAGAACAGTGAAATAGGTGCGTAGGAGAGGATGAAAGAACGGGGAGGGATGGAGATGTTGGCGAGTATTAGAGAGTTTCAAAAAAGGGCGATTGCGTAAGTTGTGAGCAAGAAATTGTGCCTAATTTTCGGAAACATGAAAAAATTTAGCGAGATAAAACATTTTGCCATTTTCGAAACTATGTGTTTTGGAAAACGACATTTGTGAAGAAAATACGTAATAAAAGTATGTATGTCTGATACGAGGTATATGAAAATGAGGGAAAATTTTATTTGTTAAAAAAATGTAGGCAAACAAGGGAGGGGAAGAAAGTGACACGCGCATATATTCTTTTATATCATCTAGATCATATTCTCGTCTTTCCACCGTATCTTCTAAAGTCATTTCAATTAAATTGATATCCTAAAGGTATTCCAATAGCCCTCATCTTGTATCCACCTAATATGTATGCTTTGAAAAATGACCCAATGACGGCGCTGAAATTATCCACAGAATTTTAGCCAGCCCAACCATGCAAGACAAGTATGCAAAAAGAGTGTTTCCTTTTTGGGGATTTTTGCACGATTTTAACTGTATGAGTCTCGTTATTTTGTGAAAAACGTGTATCAAGTTCTGTGTAAATCATCTCAAAAATTTACATTCATTTGCTAATTGTCACACGTGCTCCCGAATACACAAATTTAACGAACCGGCATACTTCAAGTACTGTATAATTATGCCACATTACTTTCAGATTAAAATATGAACATAACGTGTAATTTATTATTTATGACCACAGTACTATTTCCGTTTCGGTTTTATACACATGTACAATCCGAACTACTTTCATTGCTGGAAATATTTCGGCTGCAGGGGTCTAGCTAACAAATACATTCGTTTTGACAACATCCTTTCTTCCGCAACATCATTTTAGACACATTAGTCATCTGCATATTTCCCTTCCAATAATAATTGTTTCTGCACCGTTTCATCACCGTCATTTCACAACTCACCACCAACATCCTCATCGCCCACTATACAACGGCACCAAGAGTATCATCAACCACACCGTCCACATCATGCAAATCTCACAGTAAATCACATTCAGCATCATCTATATTCTCTAAAAAGGATAAAAAAACTGGTGATGTGACATCTGCACAATTCTGGTGGTATGTTAACACAAATGCATATTTATTTGTAAATATTTACAAATATCAACTATATAAATACTAACTGATCATAAATGTTAAAAAGGCGTTGTGGAGAAATTTAATTAGAGGGCAATGAGTGTTGTGTGACATTCCATAAATCATACGATGAGTAAGATTTATGATATTTTAAGTTCGGTACATTTATGTTTGCGGTTCTCAATATATGACACACCAGCAGTACATATGAAATGAACGCAACATATGGAAGGTACACGTATATGTAAAGGAACGTAAGCAAGGTTAATAGCTTCCAAAAGAGGAAGTGCAGTTACAGATAAAGTCGGAACTGGTTTTGCATTATCAATCATTGCATCCTTCACTTTATTTTTACCGCCACTCAACACCATCACGCACAGTATGTGCATAAAGTACCATATAGGTGTGACACTAACTGAATCAATAATTACCATTAACGGTATTGAATTTGTGGTGCGTTCAAGAATTTCATAGGTCGAAATGGAAGACTATGTATTGATGGTGGTTGTGTCATTTAAACGCCTCGAATAAAAGGAAAAAGCATTAAAAGCATGTATCATTGATAACAACATATCAATTTTTATTCAAATTCAAGTATCACAACAATAATATCACAACATATGACGGCAATTTACAACTTTTTCTTCATTCACTGTCGGAAGTAGGCAACATCTCTGGGTCGAAGTCCACTGTTACAGTACTTGTTCTTGAACGGTTGAAATACATAAATTTTATGTATTTGTTATGATTTTCACTGTACTTGCATATATTTCCCAATTCTTTTAAATTTTGGAATACCTTTCTATATACTTTCAATCTTTTCTCCATGTACTTCCCTGTTCTATAACCATGACTTGGTAATGGAAAATCAATAACAAATTTACCATCCCTAACACTGAAGAACCTGGCCTCACGGGATCGACGCACAAACCCAGAATTTTTCATAGCTTGCTTTGCTTCTTCCTTCTCCGCTTCTCCATCTCGATAGGGGTCAATTATAATTACTTCCATCGGATGATGTCTCTTTTCCCCTTCACCGCCTTGTTTATTTAATCCATGTCCTCATCAAAGAATATATCCCTTCCCTGTCCATCTCCATCTTTATCACCTTTTTCTTCAACATTGAAGCTGCGATGCCGACCACCGTTTGCACTGATACGTGCAGTTGCTTCTTCCCTTTTTTCGGTACATGTGCTGCAGTGTTGACCTCCTTTCTTTTCACCATCTTGACCACTCACATTACTATGCTTCTTCGTGCTCACTTCATCCCGAACTCGTTTTTTTCCGTACAATGTCTCTCCAAACGCCGAGAAACTCCACGTTCTATTTCAAATTCTTCATTCTCATGCATTTTCCGTGGTACTAGAGTCCCCACAACAGGAATGTTTGTGGTCGTGGTATCGATAGCAGGAAATTCCTGCTTTCTTCCCATTTTATTGCCGGTTTACACATCACGCCGATGGCGGGTCAATATGTCCGTAGAGTATTGCACGACAGCTGTTGTAAGATCAATTTCGTCGTGCTCATCCACAGATACATTTCTCACCAAGTCACTGTCGTACGCAAGGTTGCTCAATTCTATTTGCGTCTATATTGGAACTCATGTTTTGCAATTGCATGTTTGTAAAATTTCCATTCCTCCTCTTGGAATATTGTAATAAAATCTTCAATACTTAACTTACCGTTTTCTTCGATACTTCTTGATCAACGTAGAACTAGCACTTCTTGCGTAGGTCTTCACAACACTGCTTGCAATTCGGAAAAGTTTTCCGAAAGCATGTTTTCAACCGCCGGCTGCTTTTTTATAACACATTTACTACAGCATCTTCCTGTCAGACACAGCAAAGTGACATATATCGATATACATTTTCTACTGTATATCTCTACATGTCACGCTGGGTAATTTTTCTTCGCCACGGTAATGAGGCTTCTCATGTACCTTTACTCAGGTAACATGACAGTGAAGTAATGTAAATTTGACTGTACATACTGCGTCTTTCTTTCATACTGCCCTTTCCTCTCAATCCGACCATACTTTCATCTACTCAGGGGCGCCTCCTTTCTTGTTTCCACCAAAACTTCAGAACGTCTTCAGAACGGCCCTAATCTTCTGGTTGTGTATTGGGCTTTAGTACTAAATTGACGTGAGAAGAAAAATAATGAACTTGTAACGTGTCATATGATATTGTATACGATACGTGTAGTGATTGTACAACAGTAGGTCTCACACGGACAAAGTTAGATTATAGAAAAAAGATCATATTGCAAAATATAAACGAGTAGGTTGGTTTCTCCTATTCGTTCAATAATGTCAGTCTAGGTCTGACAGATACCAACGCAATAGCCAGGTAGTGCTTATATTGATATGTTCAATCCTTCATATACATTTGTTATTTATATAATATATATTTTTAAATATTTATATTAAAAAATGTATATAGCAATGGGAGTGGAAAATATACTATATCATAACACTACAGCCTGTATAGTCCGGACGCCATACCACCTCCTTAACACATTGGTTGTCTCCCAGCAGGTCACGAAAAGTTGGAGAGGCGCTGATGAAAAACATTCAGGGTAAGATTAAGCTCACAGTTGTCTCAAAAGGTCTCGAATTTTATCTACAGAAACAGTGACATTTTTCACGCCCCTACGGGCATCTCTAGTTAGGTGATGAGTTCGTTGATGAGTTTGGAAACTCATCAATGTGGCACCGGTTAATAAATGAGTTTATGAGGGATGTTTTTAATGAAATGGTGATGAGTTCGTTGATGAGTTTTCCGGGAAAAACCATCAACAAACTCATCACCATCGGTTGTACATTGTCAAAGAATTAATTAATTTTCATGGTTGTTAATATAGACCAATGAAAATATTGCAAATTGGAAGGGTAACCGTTTGGAATGATGGTGTTGACGAATACAGCACGTAAATGCGTGAAAAAAGTAAACACCTAGTACAGTTTGAGTGTGAAGGAAACGTGTACTGTACATACATAGCACACACCACTCCAGCAGTGATGGTACTGTGAGTGGTGCGAACGGTATGTAATCCTGTGACGATGTGTGTCACAGTGGTAGAACCATCCGTGCGGGAATGTATATTATCAACCGACATCAGCAATAATATTCCACTATCGTCATCATTGATTCCGAACCGTACCGGTAGTAGCAATTGGTCGTTACAGAACGGCAAAACAACAATGGAAAGCATAGATGTTTTCCAATCAGAGCGAATGGTGATCAATGTAAGGGACACGCAACGTTTGGATGAAGAATCGAATGCGTAGGAGATCATTGCAACTACACATGTTACTGCGGGCGGCTGTGGAGGTGGCTGTCAGCGAGGACAACAAGATCAATCAGTTACGGAAGAAAAACAGGAGTTCAACCTCCAGACCATTTTAATGGAGAGTGAATCCGGACCGTTTGACAGACGAGACAGGGCAAACAAAGATAACAATGCAACTAAAATTCAACCGGAGTCCGTACGGGAAAAGTGGCATACTGTTCGGAAGCCCCGCATTTCCAACAGAAGAAACCAAATGGAAATGTGAAGCATGAAGAAAGGAGAATGGTAATGAACCGTACGGAAGTTATTGCAAGAATATATGAAACACATAATGTCTGCAGACGTGTTGAGACAAGAGATGGGAAAATTGCACATAGTATGGACAATGAAATAACACCAGTCAGAAACACACCGATACGTAATCACTACACTCGAACTGGCGAAAGGGGTAGTATAAAAATGTGTAGTGAGAATAGGGGAGGGAAAGGGAACGTGAGACGTGAGAAAGGACCAGATTGGTCAGCGAAGCGGAAGTTGTACTTTGGTGACATGAGGCCTGGGAGCACTTTGGAATGGCAAACCGCACGGCTGAAAGAACTACGAAACGGCAGTATGCCTGAATCTAGTGACGGCGGAGATAATTAACCGCACCGTGAGAACGTCGTCAGTAGTGAACTTTACCGTACTTTAATTGTTGGTAATGGAAATGGAAGAACCGGTACGGCAGTACAAAATGAAAGGGAAAATTTTTGTCGTGGTGTGGCGAATAGGACAGACGATGGAATGAAAGGAGAAAATAATAACAACGTAAAGAAAAGGAAGAAAGGTGGCGCGGGAAGGCCGAGCGGATCTAAAAATAGAAAGAATTTTAAAACCGATCCTGTTGAAGAGAAACGTAGTGGAGCGCAATGGACACCGAGGGAGGCCCTTGTTCTAGCAAAGGCATGGGTTTTGCAGTCTAAAAAAATGGTACAGACGGATGATAGTCTATGGCATGGCATTGTACAGACATGCACCGCAAAGTACGGTTTGACGCGTAGTATGCATTCCATACGGATCAAGTCGCCTGTACTTGCATTAGATTGTCAACTGTAGAACACTTGCTATAAACAAGTACTTATGGAAAACCGAACTGGAAATGCACAAAAATGCGACTTGGAAAAGTTGACGCATGCGATATACCAAAGCCGGCGTCGACGTGAAAAAGAAAGTAATCCAGGAATAGGA
>JAULBU010016545.1:0-20883 GCA_032358235.1 Odonthalia washingtoniensis | reverse complement strand
AACCAGCATTTTCCTCATCCCTTCAATTTGTTCGACATTGGCTTCTCTCACTTAACCTCTCTACAACATCACCAATCCTTTGCTACATCAACGATGTAAAGGAAAATTCGTCTTCCCTGTCATCTTCATCGTCATCTTCATCGTCATAGGTTCATAATGACATTCGTCTTCCATACAACGTTACGGGATCGCCCCTTATCAACATGGGTTCTACTAAGTTGGCCAACATCCAACAAACAACTGCTATAACCCCACCTCCGACTGCAACGGTGAATTTTCAACATCATCAACATAACCAACATTTTTTCCATCAATTACCTTCTCCTGGAAGCCCATTGTCTGCTGGCTCATGTGATATACAAAATCATGTGATCTACAAACAATATGTGGGGAAAAGACTGTAGAAAGGCATACTGTTACTTACCATCCAATTTTATGGCCGCTTCCAAAACACATTCTTCCCCTTCACGCAGACATATTCGGACCATCGTAGCATCGTGGCATCGGCATCATGTTCCAGTATCGTCAATTCATATAAAACAGTATTTCAAAATGACGTTATTAAAATGTCTTCCTAAATTCTACATTTCCATCGTTTTCATTTCATTTACCTTCCGTTCCATTTCAACAACTGTCAAACAACAGCAACAATGCGAACCACATTGTCGTCCTGTGATCGCAGCGATCAAAGTTCATTTCTTTTTTGCACGATCAATTCCATTGGTCATGAGAACTTCGAAATGGGTGAGTGTGGATCATCATCCTGTACTTGATTTGAATGATGAACCACTGAATTTTAAATCACCGGTTTTAACAAGTTGAACGTCATAACCGAAATCTCCAGTAATTGAATATCCGTATACGTTTGATCTCACAATTATTGAGAATGAAGTAACGTTATCAAATTTACATTATTCATTATCTACCATTTTGGAAATATCTGACACAAATTATAGACATGCTCCTTTAGTTGTGAATACATTGTAATCAACCGTTTCAGGTCAATATATTTCAAAACAGCCAAAACCACAAAACCATCACCGTACCTTAATTTATAATACACTTTGTATAGCGCCTGAATATGTATATTATGAAAATATAGATGATCCTCACATGTTAACCAGTGGAATGTCATGACTGACTAGGTTTGCATGTATTGATGTTTCAGCTCGTCCATCCTCTTTCAGCAACAAAATTCTACATCACAAGGGCAAGTACTTACCTGTTCAGCTACATCAATCATTTAATATGCATACAATCTACACTCTACAATATCAAGTAAGTTAATCACTCCACCAATTTCCAAACATATACGTCAATTTCCGCATGAATCAAGAATGAAATATGCTTTACACTGTATTGATACTTGTTCATTTTACCTTGCCTATAACTATAAATCAAATAGTTTTCATATTAACAACAGGGAAGAAATGGGGAAAATTTTAAATCATACATTACTCATTGACGTTTTACGTCATGCATTCCATCATACATCTAAAATTACAAAGGAATTTTCAATCGATGTACATACCCCCAATGTGAATGATGATGCAGTGTTACAATGACTGTTACACGTGCTTCAGTTCTCAAACGTTCCTCACATGTTATTCTTTATGGGAATCAATTATCTATGATATGGTATTATCAGATCAACAATTACTGCCTTAACAAAATACGAATGGTGGCAATTATGAAAGAATTTTCATATTTATTGATTCATCATTTCTTGGTAATGTACCATTGCATCTGTTTTAATTTTGCGAAGAAAAATGTGACGTAACTTTAGAGAAAGGTGATAATGCAAATGGCACGGTAAAAGGTAAACGGGCAATTTTCTTGCTTGAAAATATAATTATGAATATATTCATCTTTACTATAGTAAAGATAAAAATGAAGATAAAAAAAGAAGATACTCACAGGAAGTGGTCATGAAAACCGGAGTTGATGGAGATCGTTTGAACAAGTGTGATGAAGATTGTGGGAACAATTTTGAATATTCATCTGTTTGGTCACAGTTTTTGATTGTTGTTTTATCAAGTGTTGTTGGTGTTGTTCTAGGTGTAACCTGTAAATCACCTGTCAATCATAATAGTAAGGGTGGGACTGGACGTTGTGATGTGGTTGCTACATTAGATTGGAATGATGGTGATGATCGTAATGCTTGTGAAGCTCAATCACAGATGACGACCTGGTTTAGAACCTTACATTCATCGAAACATTTGAACAAATCAAAAACCAATTAAAAAAGTTTTTTATGGGAAAACATGTAGAATCTAGTTATATTCTCAGCAGTATCAATGCAATCATACTTTACCATCGAGTCGGGATACGAAGTTGGTGAAAGTTTATTCAAGAGTAAGGCAACCCACAAACCGACACCAGCCAAAACATCCGGAATGGCAAGTGAAAAAATATAATCAGCCTCTTCTGTAAATTTACTTGTCTCCATCCTTACGCTATCCAGATCCACCACACTTCGACGCTTACTATCAACACAAACTGAAGGATCGTCATCTCTCTCATTGTCCACTCCGCCAATAAAATTTTCGGTAGGACTTATATCTCCCTCCATTCCTCTTGCGATAGAACCACCATTCCTGGAACTTCCATCATTACCTCTTACATTAGTACCTTTTACAGATCTGCTTTTCCTGCGTTTAGATGCACGTCTTTTCATTTCGATGCGTTCTTTTGACTACCGCAAAGATGTGCTGAACTAGATCCTAATTTTTGTGAGTGAAAATATAACGGCGCGCTATTCATAATCTTACAACCTACGTCCTAAACATTTGTGATTGTCGCCAGTATAGCCCACCTGAACCAAAGCGCTACTATTTTGCTGATGTATAGACCCATTTCGTGACCCTTGCTCACTGAAAACAGGCGGGTAGGACATACATTATATTTTGAACAAACGGAGCACGTTGGATGAACCATCTTTCAACCCTGTGTACAAAGTACTAGTGACATAACTCAGATGTGGTCCAATTTTTCAAATGTTTTCATACATTAGTTCAGGTCTCGAAATGCAGAAATAGGCAAAACTTGGTCCCCAGGAAATGAATTTTTTAACACAGGAATGTCACCAAATTTGAAAAATAATTTATTCCAACTGTTTCCAGTTTTGTACAGTTTTTGCAAAAACCAAAAGTTTATGGTACGTTCCACTTGAAAAAGGGCCCAAATCTTAAATTGGTAAAAACTTTCCAATTTTTTTGCAACAGGTAACGTAACGAGGCACAGGGCGCGGTTCGTCACAAAAAGATTCAGCCAGATTCCTGGTGTGGATTATGACGATATGTGTTAAACTGTGGGAAAATACACCTCTCTACGGTTTCTACTAGCCTTGAAGGCGCTTCGAAATTACATTGTTCTACAGCTTGATGTGGTTAACGCACTAGCCCTGAAGGCGCTTCGAAATTACATTGTTCTACAGCTTGATGTGGTGAACGCATTTCTTAATAGCTTGTTTCAATCCGTACAGAAATTTATTCTGACAGTAGAAATATTCATCTAGATACCGCATGGGATACAGATTATTGAGAAGACTGGAAATTTCCTCTGACTGAAGAAATTTCTGAACGGATTGAAACAATCCGCACGAATGTGGAGCAAGAAGATTCAGGTCTTTCTCATTGCTCTGGGATTCAAGAAGTCAGACACAGATCAGAGTCCATTCATACGGAAAAGGGGCGGCGAGGAGATATACTTCCTTGTATATGTAGAAGACATAATAATGATTGGAAGCAACATTAATAAGCTCCGATCTGTGGCATCGTATATCGAAAAAGTTTCGAAATTAGGATTGTGCAAAATACGAGACAGTTCCTGGATATGGTGTGTGACATGAGAAAAGAAGAAGTTATCACCCACAGTTCTACAGCAGTGAAACAAATTATCAAGAAATTTAGAATGGACACGTGTACGATTGAAACAACTCCGCTACCAGCTGTAATCTCGTTAGATAAGTCTCATGTGCCTTCTAACCACGAAGAACGACTGGAACTGAACTCTGTGCCAAACCGTGAGCTAGTGGGTTCGCTCCTGTATCTATCAAACACCATGAGGCGTGACATCGCTTTTGCAGTTAGGTTGCACTCACGATTCATTAACAACCCAGGAAAATACCACTGGTCAGAGGCATGACACGTCTCAAGGTATGTCTCTGGAACAATCAAGTTAGGTATCAAGTTCAGTGGATCCGACAATAATAACATGGAACGGATGGTGGGATGTATAAAAGCTGACTTTTGCAGCGATCAAGACGAGCGCAAGTAAACCTCTGGGTACGTGTTTATTTAAACACAGGGCGCTGTGTTTTGGAGTAGCAAAAATCAGAGACTCGCTGCTCAATCAACTGTTGAGGCTGAGTACATAGCCCTCTCGTTTGATACTCGAGAAGTCCTCTAGTTGCGGAAACTGCTACACGAGTCAATCATTATTGGTGTGAATGTACCTTTCAATATTCGGGTCAAGAATCAAGGGTGCATGACTGTTGCTCAGAATGCAAAATTGAGCGACAGCACCAAGCATTTTGAAATTAAAGTCAACCTGGTTCGCCATAGAGTCAAGGATGAAACCATAGTTTTGATATATGTCCCAACAAACTTGATGGCGGCTGATGTGCTTCCCATGGTCTTGTTACGCGAGAAAAATAAAGCGAACCAACACATGTTAGATATGCAACATGCTAAGTGAGTGCGGTAAGAAGGGGGTGTTGCATGTGTTATGCTCTCATAACTCCAGGTGACAAGTTTCTGTTCCTTTATTTCTTAGGTATAAATTTATATCAAGTTTGATGTCAATTTCTCTCGTTAGGTTTAAATTTTATCTTCTCGTGACAAATCATGTGTAACTTGATTTATTAGTTACACGAAAGCCAATCCTCCTCCTCAAATCAATTTTAGTCAGGAGATAGCAACATGTGAGGGTATCAGTAGTATGAAAATGTTATAGTACCAGTCCTGACAAAATAAACATGTTTCGATACACACTTGTATCAGGTATGCATAGATCATTTTTCTTGGACCGACAGCCTCTGCTACATTTAATAGATGCTACTACACGATTTTCAGTTGTTCTAGTTGTTCCAAATACATCGCTTGAATATGAGTCACTTGTTGTTGAAACAATATTATGAGGCCAATTTTGGTCACACAACACGATGCTTGGTAATCATGCTTTCAATCGTACAGAATTTATAAAATTCCGAACCTGATTCTCCGAATTAGGTTCGTAATTTAAAGCATTACCTCCTTGAAGACATTCCAAAAATGTGCTGGAATCAAAACACAACTTCATCAGATGTATTTATTCAAGACTAAAACATGCCAACCCAGATTTATTGTTGTCACTACTAGCTCAACATGTGGTTCGCTGCTCCAATGACTTATATAGCTTTCAAATTTTATCTGCGTATGAAATGTAAAAAGGAATTACGAGAACAATAGCGTGTGCAGTGTTTCCAATATCCAATGAATTAATCGAAGCTCAACAAGTGTTAACAGGAAAACGGAAACTGTCACTAATTATTTATTCAAAGTCCCCTTCAGAAATTCATTTCGCCCCTGGAGATTTGGTGGAAATGTTTATAAAACCAAATAATGAAAACAGGGTAAAATGGTCATCGCCGAGAATAGTACTAACATATGATAGATCTACCTCTTCTGTTACAGTACTGAGAAAGAACAGGCGCACCATGAGTGCTGCTACTGAAGAGATCAGGCACACATTGCCTGATGAGTCGTTTTCAAACATGATACATCATGCCAATGACCAATTACATGATAACATAAAGGACTTGGTTCAAAATCTGGATCAATGGAATAACAATTACTGCACTATAGATAAAGGAGAAATGAAGAGAATCTATAACTGTGTAAAAATACGAGATTTACTTGCTGGTAATAATTCTACTACTGTAAAAAAACTCAGAAGAACATAGGGAACAAAACGGTAAAAATCATGGAAAAATGGTGAATAGCCACCTCAAAATAAGTCATATGAAAATCCTAGTGTTGGAGATAAAATTGAAATATTCTGGCCACTAGCAGACCGGTACTTTTCAGATTTAGTTACTTCTAAAAACACAAAAAGGAAGTTTAAAATCAACGACGATGACGGAGACATGGAAACACTTGATGTGAGTAGGGAAACCTGGCACCAACACATAAGTAACAACGAGAAAACCGAACCGAATAATTTGATGGGAGATTGTAAGAGTGTTTCGGCATATGATGAAAACTCGGTAGAATCAGATAATGGTAATAAAAATACTAACAGTAATCCAAACAAACAGTCTGATAGTAGAAATGGATTAGATACAGATGAGAATGATGAGAAACCTGTTCATATCGATACGAGTAAAAACTGCAGCAATGCAATGACAGAAAGAAAGACAAGTCTAGAAAGAAATATGCCAGATGTGCTATCCGAAATTTTTAAGTTTTTTTGGTAATCGATGTTTTGTCAAAAATAAAGGTCAGGCTTTTCCCAATTACCAATTTGATCTATCGTTTAACACAGTAGAGTACTGCATGGAAAAAGGTGTATATTGTAATGCTATGTACCAATTAATGTGTTATTGGGTATCTCAGCAATACTTTCAATGCAATATAACATTCAAACTGGTGCTATCGAAGCAATTGAAATGAAGAAGGAAAATTTTGTGAAAAACCACTGGAATAATTGGGTACAGCTTTAATTTTTATTTCTATTGATATCTGAGCACTAGTTTTATCACTCAGGACCAATAGAATAAAGACACGTTAGTAACTGTCTTCAATGTGTAAAGGTTACGAACTGCGGCGAAAGTATTCTGTCGCCATGACAAGTTTTGCAAATAGTAATGATATCATTATTAATAACTAATGTATTGTTTCTTCTTTTATATCTTGTAGGAAGAGAATTTCAAAAATTATATTAATTAATGAACCTATTAAATTATATTATTAAAAATTATACCATGTTCTAAACTAGCGGAGAGAATGGGATTGTTTAGTAGAGGAACGGATTTAACTAGACAAATTATTAAACTTTGTAACATACGATCTGTCAATTTCCATTGCTGTTTTCCAAAGAAGAATTGGATTTGTATTTTGAACCGTATCTTCCCTACCTGCGATTCAGGATTTGTTGTTTCATCCAATGTCCATGAGATCTGTTCCATGATAAATTATAGTTCGATCTCCAGTCAATATTGTCTTCCATGATTTGTGGCCGACTCATATCTGAAACTGGTATGGCACCTTGTACATAACGATCGTTTCAGGTACCCCATGTTTTATCGGATCTATACAAGCAGTTTTACAATTCCCTACTTTACTTATTTATTTTGGATGAGGAAACATCAGATTCAAATAAGTACCACATTTGATCAGTGGTATTGAAAAATGTACCAATTACTCTAAGAATAGATTAATTTAAATTTGCAGCTGTAGTTACCTTTGTAAAACATGACTCTCTGTCACCTATATCACGAATATCCATCCAGTCACATATCTGTTTGAAGTTGAAGAACCGTACATGGAATTAAGGGACGGAGTAAGCAGGATGAAAATTGTTAGTCGGCTTGAAAAAAATTGAATTACATCTGATGTGCTGGGTGATTCCGATACATTCGTGTTATCAGTCAATGTTCATACTAGAAATCGAAACATTCTTATGGAACAATCCAGCTTAACATTTATTGCTCCTCTATTGTAACCCTTATCTGAACAACTGGATTCAGTACCAGTTGCACTACGTTTATATGGTTCCATCATCTTGAGAATAAAAGTATGCATTAGTGTGTTATTTATATCCAACCCAAGTCTGGAATGTTCTGTGTGGTGATGTAAAAAATTTGAATCCATGGACGATTTTTTAAATTAATCAAATAGATCTGAGAGAAACATGATAAAATCTTCCAAAGTCTTAAGTCTCTGATTTTTTCATCCTATTTGCTTCGGTATGCCATTCAGTACCTCATCCTGTACATTACGAATATTATTAGTCGGAGGTAGGCTGTGATGCATAGTTAGAGATTGAGATTATGGGTTACCATTTCGAACACTCTGTCTATTTTACTGTATATGAGACTGACGACAATTCCAATCAGGATCCATCTTATCTTCATGCTCCTCATCGTGGCTAAATCTCCAAGAAAAGTGTATTCGATTATCTTCCCTTTTCCGCTTCTTCTCGCATAACGTATCCTTGTCCTTAAAGAAAACTGTGGGATCAGTGAAATTAGGTCCGGGATCATATCAATTGATGCCTTCACCCAATATATTACGTTTTGTGAGTTGTTGTATGGTCTCAACTGTAACTCTCTACGAGTGATGATGATCATTGTCAAGGATCCGGAGAACATCAATAGTGCCCGATGGTTATAGTAGATCCTTCTGTTGATGAGACTTTTCGGGAAGTATTTGATACCTAATGGTAAGCACGGCAGTTGGAATGTATGTGTTATAGTAAACTGACCCAATATAGGTACAAAAGTTGAAATTATGATATATTAATATGATTAGCGGAGTAGATTTGTTGGCCATCAGCATAATAATGTTCAAGGAAAATAGTCACAATCAAGCAGATTTCATCTATGTACTACATATGTTACTAATTGCGGTAAATAGGTTGAAATTGGAATACTATCCCAATTTCAACATATTTACTCTCCCCCTAATTTTCATCACCATTTCCCATCCCATTAGGTATCTTCTTCGTCATTCTTTCATCGTTCACTTCATGATCATGATCGTGATCATCTTCATTTTCATTATCCGTATGAAGACCGAGACCGAATGACATGCCCATAGAAGAATTAGACAAAGGCGTGCAAACTTTTTGAGTAGCAACATACCGTGCCAATTGCGGTACCTTACTACCATCCACAAGAAGCATGAAGAGTAACGCATCGACAGTTGCAGGATGTAACGCAGATGATGCCCTCTGTACATCCAGAGACAACAGTACGGCTGGTGGTATGTTGATATATCACCTCGAAATCTCGTGTTCAAAGTAAGTAATTGGTCCCAGACAGCTTCCAGATTGGACCTTAGCCGAGGGATGGATGAGGGAGTCTTGGAAGAAGTCAATGATGCGTCTGGATGCGGAACTGGGCGAGGATGCGTTGGATTAAATGCTCCATTGGGAAATGGTACAATCATTGTAAAAGACGTGTTGTTAGAATTGAGAATGAGCTGGCAACTCGGCACTGGTGAAATAGCGCACGGAAGTTGTTTGCAAAAAATTGTCAGTAAGTCCTTCGTAGCAGATTTCGGTCATGGTCGGTGTGTGAGCGGGACCCCCAAAGGTATCGACGGCTCCAAAGTCGACGTCGTCGGTAATGATATTAACTATGTTGGGGGCTTCATCAAGCGAAACGATCTAACCTGGATAGTATGGAGTTGAGCCCTTCATGCAATCTTTAAATTCGCGCATGAATTTTGAATCCGGTACGGAAGATGGATACCTTCCTCTATTACGGGATGCTGGGCATCCCCGCGACTTCCATGTGGATCACAACTCCTACGAGGTATTTTGCGATGGTGTTTGTCGAAGAACTTTGGAAAACCTTGTTGGGCACGTGGATTGCGATGGCGACGACGATTTTAATGCTCGGAATCCATTCATGTCCCAGAAATTGAAAAGCAGAGAGTTGTTTCGTAGTTTCTCTAGTTGAAGTATTGAGGAGAAATAGTTTGATTGGTGGAGTTCGTGATATATTATGAGTTGTTAAATAGACTATTTACATTACGTTTACATAAAATACATCTTCAGCGCTACTGGCAGCTGTCAAAAGACATTTATTATATCGTGCGTATTTTATTACCATTTATACTGTTGCGGAAATAGAGGGTTGAATAATATAGCCTTGTTGTTTTCATAATGACATGAGATAATCCATATTAGGATTATCAATGTTGTGGAGAGAAATAGAACAGGTTAGAAAACGGAGAAAAACGGATTGCGGTGGACGAATCTGTAAATAAATATGGATCATGTGGACATACATTTTAATGTTGAAGTTGAATGCATTGTATTGGTAGATTGAAGGGAGAGAGAATGAGTGAGAAAGCGGGAACGGACAGTGAATGGTAATTATTAGAAAAACATCAAATGATATTTGAATAATACCTTGCTCTGGGTCATAACTACAGGTATGCGTCAAATCAATGCAACACCGTAATAATTTAGTAATTGGGCCATGGCCCGTAAAAACTATCAAATAATCAGGTTTACTTGCAGTGACTGTACTGAGTGTGGTCAAAGTAGTCGTACTTTACTCTATATAATTCGAACTGGGAAAGTATGGTTTTCGGCGCCGATGGTCACATGCTCATCGTAGCATCGAGAGAATCTATTAGCTTTTTCAAAATTTCACATCATTTTCAGCACATCGATACCAATCTCAATTCTTAGCCTAACCCCCATCTTCCTCATCTTCAGCATGGTCCATCCAATTCCCTCACTTTGATCCGCTCATGTTCCACTCATTATTACAACAACTATCATCATTCGCACCCAAGTATAGCATTGATACCAAAGGCTGGTGATTCATTAGCTGTGGAATTTGCTGAAGCGTTAATTAATTTGGTGAAGAATGCTTCTAATCGCGTATTGATTGAAGAATTAAGAGGATTATCAGAAAGACAATGGACTACTTGGTTCAAAAAATCTATGCCTAAAAGTCCTTTATATGATGCGCCGGAACTGCCAGATACAGAAGAATACAGAGATAATAATGATCCATGAGACAATTATGATGAAGATGACGATGACGATGAAGATGGTGATAGTGAAGATGGTGATAGTGAGCATGAGAATGAATTGAGGGCTTATGAAAACGATAATTTTGGTAATGATGATGAACAAGGTAAAAGATTTAGTGAAGCAAAAGAACCTCATTTCCATGATCGTAAAGAAACAACTGCTGCGAATAAACAAACTTGGTTTTCAAAATTGAAACTATAAGAAAAGAACGACGTCAGGAAAGAATGGAAGTACATACTCCATTTTATTGAAGAAAAGTAGGACAGGGAATGGTCCCAGCTTTACAAATCATTCTCCACCGTATAAATGCAGGACTTCTTGATGATGAACCGGTTCGTAGATCCTCCGCTGTCGTGGCTGTGATTGTCTTATGTCGTGCTGAACTATTTTGGTCATGCGGAATCCGACTATGGTACATATCTAAAATCAATGCTGACCGGTTACGCAACGGATCTTCCTCACGTGCACTTACTGTTGCAGGTTCTGAAAATAATACTAATTTTTCACTAGGTTCATTTACAGAGGATCGACAATAATTTCATGTATAAGTGAATCCTTTAGGTGAACGTATTGATGAATATCCCAACTCATTCATTCGTGTAAGTGGTGCAATTGCCCTGTTATTCATTATTGCTTCTGGAGCTGGTCGTTCAATTAATGGTGTTAACGATGAAGATGATCGTAAGTCAACGACAAGTCAGTTATCTGAATAATCTGTTGAAAGACATGCAACTACTCTTGAAACACCTGCATTACTTCTATATTTTAAAACTTATGTGAGACACCGTTCAACTGGAACTGGAGTTGGTTTAGGACAAATGTCAGAGGCTGTCAACTATCTCGTATACGAAATTCTTCATATGGAACCTGATTTATCACCGTCTGCAGTAGTTCTTGCAGAGGAATGGGCAAGATAACATCCTGTTGTAGGTGTATGTGGACGGCTTGGTTCAATTTTGGAAACGGTTTTATCATTAGTTCATGGATCCGTTGTCGGTGCATCATTAATTAGTTCAATTACTACATGTGGTACTGAATTGGAACGTGTAGCATCTGCAGCTGCTATATTTCTTCAAAGACTTACGCGTGATGTAACAGTATTAACTACAGGTACCTTTATCGATAATTAGGGAACTGGTGTACCAGAAACTTTTCCAAAAAATGTTGGTATTGAAATGGAACGTTACTTCTCAGTCCTGTGATATTGTATTATGATCGGACCATCTGCTGAATGTAGAGCGTTTGCTGTTTTTTCTCTCGGTGGTTTTGCTGTGTTGGCGGGTGAAAGTTTCAGAATTGGTACTTATGAAAGGTAGGAGATCTCTTACGGATTGGTTGTTTCGGAGTCCGGCCGGTAGAAGAACAAATTTTAGCTTCACTGGATACTCTTTATAGAGTACGTGAGACTTTTTAGGAACTAGAGCTGAGAAAGGTATAGCACTCGGTGGAAAATATAGAGAAAAAGAATGGTTGAAAACTGTATGAGATTTACGATGCAGAGCTTTTCCTGCAACTAAAATTTCTCTTGGAGTTGTACCACCTATATGGTGGTTGGCAATTGGTCCGGGCGGTGCAGTTGATGTTGCGAATGAGGAACCTATGCTCATAAAAAAATCTTCTGAAGGTGGTGAGGCTTCTGGTATTGGTGCAGCTTCTAATGAAATGGAGGTATAGTAAACTGCAGGTGAAGCTGGGGTGGGTATGAATCAATAATGGAGTGAGTATTTGGAATTCGTGGAACGGACAAGGACAAAGAAGCATGTAAAGGACATTTTAGCTGCGCAAACTGTCATCTCTTTTCTTTTTTAATTTCTTTACTTTCCGATCATTACGCTTTTTTCATTTGGTCATGGATATCCACGAAAGATCATTTACCTGACTACGTTTAGAGCGTTTGCAACCACGAAGTCCCCTTTTAACATCCAAGCGCTTCTCCATATTTGATACAACTCTCTCAATTGCATCTCTTCTGTTCCCAGTGATCAACTATTTCCAAGACTAGTCCTCTTTGAAATCTTGTATTGCAACCCTGCGAGTTCGCTCGGTACATTGTTTTGTTTGACACATTGTATCCAAACACCGTACTAGATCATTGTAATCCCAACTGTAATTCTCATACGTGGATATGCATGCATTGAAATTGTCGCAATGCTTCTTATGATGTACGGGTACTACTATTGAGGATGCAGTACCTGGATTATGGTTAGAACACGACAGTTTCTAGAAGACGGTAAAAAATGATTAGAACAGGGAGGGGAGTAGAAATATGAGGCAGGAGTACCATAAGGTGAAGGAGACGGTCGACGTGTTGGTTGTAGAACGTCTTCATAAGATAAATTTTGCATCTTTCTACTAAATAAGTTTTCGTAATTGTGTAGAATAATAAATTGAGATATGAGCATGTCCAATTTTGATGCCCGATTTTGCAATTCAATTCTCGCGGAATTTCTTCGGCACCTACGCAATAAGACAAGCAAGAGGTGTACCTCTTTAGTTGAATGTTCATACACTATTTTATATTTCTTATTTCCCTTCCCTTTTCGTTACCGAAGAATAGGAGGGATGCTGTGTGTTCCAACTCTGTTTATTCAAGGGCATAAATTAGCTCGTGGTTGGTCAGCGCCAACATTGGTCGGTCATAATTAATATGTCTCAATTTGACATTGTTGATTGAGATACCTTATTTTGCTAATCTAGAACAGAAAGAAGTTTGGTACGGAATTGGAAAAAAGGATTGAATGAATATTAGCATTTATGAAATTCATGAGTTATTTTTAATTACAGCCTCAGGGAACATATCAAACACCTAAAATAAAGTGGAATTTGGGATCATATGTGCTGTCAATCGTTATTGCGTTAGACGAATGGAAAAATCATATCTTCATTCGGTTTAACAATTTTATTCAGCACTGGTAATCAAAAATATTCCGATTACAATTCAAACTATGCAAGAAAGAAAACGTACAAGACAACTTGGGTAGTCACAATGTGATATGGCAAAGAAAGTCTGAAGAAGGAGATCTTTTCAACCAGATTTGTATAACTGCTATAACACGTGTGGTGGCACTACAAACAGCAGACCCTGACAAAATTGAAGTTAATTTCGATTTCCAATCGGACGACCGACCATTCTCCCCACAACACTATGATGAAATTGATGATGCTGACAGGATGATTCTATAGAGTCAGATATGAATGGCCTATCTAAATATATGGATGTACTGATGAATAAAAATAAGATTACATGTACGTTGCTGAAATTTATAAATATAATGACAGAAACAAGTCATACGGAAACAACTGTTGAGATGTACTAATTAATACGAGCACTTGTAAAAACTATTGGACCAGACATCAAAATGAAGACTTACAGAACAGTCGCCGACACAATTCGGTCACACCTATTACATGTTTGTCTACCCCGTTCAGTCATAGTAGATCTACAACAATCATCGGTTATAATAAACAACGATACGTACAGAAAGGGGACATCAGCACGTATCGTTCTTCCATCCATATTGGCAAAACTTGACGTTTTTACATATTCTACTTTGAAAGAACTATCGAAACTCAGTCAGGTATGTGATGTTCCATCTATATACTTCACCAAAATTTATTCGCAAAGAGAGGAGTTTAAATATTCCAATAATGTTATGCCAGTTATCAGCGGCGACAAATTGCATCTTGCAAAGCCAAATGACGAAATATCATTCCCTGTTAATTAAAAACTAGATAATACTCCTATGCATACCTTCGTGGAACCATGAATTGATACAAACACACCGATACAAGTAAATGAGGCATCACTCGTCCATATAAATGCGCACTTAGGACCAATATGGTTAGTACCAAATAAAAAATCATCAAAATCGTGAACAAATTTCATTCTTAAACTTCAATTCACTTGTAATGTTACAGATTCTGAGAAAACTGTTTTAAACAGTATAGGAGGAGGATTCTCTGACATAACTTTCAATAATTTGCAAATTTCAACAGACGATACTGTTGATAACAGAAAGGATCATTTACTGGTACCAGGGGACATTTTTTGTTTCTTACGTCCTAATGATGCCATAATGAATGGGTACAAATCTGATAATCAATTGGAAACCAGATTCGATTTATTCATTGGTAGTCAGAAGACAGAAACGAAAAACGCAGTTGACACGGAACGCTTGCTCTGGTTATTATTAGATGTAAACCACAAAATTCATCTACAGTCCTCTTGAACAGTTGCAGAAATGGGCAGATAAAAGAGAGAGTCTAAATCTTCAAAAAGTTACAAAGCACCAACAAAAGTCGTCCCAGATCTGGAATCTTATCGGATGGGTCAAAATACATCAGATACCCCTTTCTAATGTATCATGATGATTTCAACCCTGCATTTTCTGTGTTTACGGAACTGTATACCTACATTCAATAGGTGTATTTTTGGTGTAGATGTGACATTTAGTACGACATGCGAATTTTGGGGGTCCGTGCGGGTTTCATACAGAAAACTACAGTGTTTCAATTGTTACGGATGGTAACTGAAAGAAAAATTTACACAATTTGAAGATAAAATGTATGGGGCATTAACTTTGGGATACAGATACTGTATATTTTGATGTAGATGCATAGAAATTTACTTATGAACGGCGCAGAATAAATGGAAGAAATAGTCCAGGCCAACATTCATTGTTTGAAAAATTACACGAATATATCATTGAAATTTTCTTTCATTCACAGGAGATTTTTGTCTATGTAATCTACGCTCGTAACTACACATTTTGTATGAGACGTTGAATGAATAATTCATATAATACAGCGAAAAATGTAGTTTTTTTAATGTGAGTCACAGTGACTTTTACATTAATTTGTTGAATGTTGAAATGTATGTATACTACATTAATTCATCCATATGCCGTATGCAATAGTCAATGGTTAATCCATTTTTCATTCATTTCATGAATGATAAAGTGGATGGTTACTGTATTATATGATGTATATATCTGTTATTCTATAATAAAAAGTATACAGGAATGATATGATGTAATATGGGAATGATACATAGAATATTAGCAATATACATTGCAATACATTTTTACCAATTATGGTATTCAAGATATTAATATTTTCATTATTTGTGATATCATGCGATAACAAATCGAAAATTTTGATAAAAATAAGATAAATGCGCAATAAGGAAAAAATGTAATAATGAATAGTGTGATAGAGATAGAGCTATAACAAATTGTATGAAACAGGGAAAAGTGAAAAGAAGTAGAAACCATGTAGTAATAGAAGAATGAGAAGCACCATTAGCAACGACCAAAAAACGCACCCTATAAGAATATATTAATATATCATGTTATACGATGTATATATACATCTAAATTTTTCACTGAGAACAGATACACCATATTAATATGCGGAAAAATAAAAACGACACTAATAAACATAAAGAATAGAAAAGAAGTTAGTAAATAGAATATGAAAAAATCATGACATGACAATTAGGGTATGAAAACATAAACGGAACGGGATTGAAAACATACCTATTTGCCTGAACCAGGGTATTTGAGGAAGAGAAGCAACCTGTAAACGAAAATCAGAAGAAGAAAGGAAGGTAAAGGAAGGTTAACAATTGTTGATAGAGTTATACTAAAACGTTTGAATCAATTGAAACTTAATAAATACTTACCTGTGCTAAAATGTTGACGCATGCAACAAGTTCATCGCGATATAGTAACATGTATGAATTGCTGTTGAATGCCTAAAATGAGTGAACTGTCATCGTGTTGGGATCATCGTTGCAAGTTGATCGCTTATACTTGTGACTGGTTGATGGAAATGTGTACGGATGGGGGAAAGGCACGTAATGGAATTGTATGAAAACGGCACATAAATGGCTGAATAGTTGAAATTTTAATAACTGAAAAGGCACACAATGGTCATTTCTCTCACTGAAAAGGATCTGAAAAATGTTGAGAAATCGAAAAATACTATTGCCATTAAAACTTCCAATATATCTTTTTAATAAAAAATCAAGTAAACATACCACAGAAAATAATAATAAAAATTACACAATCCGAAAATAAAGCAATTAAAAAATTAAGGGATCCAAAAATTTAAATGTGAACGTAAGCGTTCTTTTACGTGTATGCTATCAACTAAATGGCGTGGTGTCCTCGAAATCTCTCAGAAGATACCACAAGTATGTGGTCTTTAACACTAGGAATGGGGATACAGATGCATGACATGCAAAAGATGGATATATAATGATGTATGATACTGGCTCTGAAATACATAAGCAATGTACGACAAATATTTCAGTAGTTTATGTAATTAAGGTGTCGTGTGATAATTTTTAATAAAGAAAAACATATGCACCTATTCACCCAACTCTTGCCGTCACAGAACACAGCTGTAGGTTTAAACCGGATAATTCAACAGGAAATTCAAGAGAGACATCTCGTATTATCATGAACGGTTCGGGTGGACAACAGTATGGATGTGGAAAACCGGCTGGCAGTAGTAGAACTATAGCTAAATCCGCATCGTTATTGACGGAAATGGGACATGAAATGGACAAGAGCAAAGAAGATGTGCTAAACAAGTCGTTGGCTGTATCTTTAAGTATTATAGAATCTTTAGTTGGAAGGAAGGAGGTGGAAGAAGTTATTAACCTCATCTGCGACGCTGAATTTGATGCGAGATTATTCTCAAAGAAAGTACTGTCAGTTGAATTCTGTAAAGAGATTACGGCTGATATTGTGAGGAATTGTCGGGAAAGGAAGTGAATGGTTAATTTAAATGTATGAATGGTGGTGGAGTTGAAATTGAACAAATGTTCAACTCATTTTTATATTCTCGCTGACTTGTTTTTATTTTTTTGTGTATCCTGATATTAAAGAAGTAACATGTGTTATAAAGTCAATAACGTTCAAGTACTTTGTAAAATTATCACTAGTACAGTCAAGTTGTTAGTTATTGTTTCCGATATTACAATTTGTACTGCATGTTTTGTTGAAAGTGTTCAGTTTCGAGAATAGTAGCCTATCTGCAAAATGTTATAATATGATTTGTAATGAAGAAGTAACACAGTTAGAACTAGGCTATATGTGGCTCACGTTTTTACCATGATGTTATAGATGATGCAAACTCATGGGTGTAAAGTGGTTTCCTCCATGGTAGTAACTATATTCTGATTATGGATTTGATCAATGATCATTTCCATAAACAAGGTACCGTAAGCTAAGTGGGTGGTAACATGGGGAGTAATTGAATTTATTAGAAGCTATATATAATGTCTTATTTCAAAGAGTGATTACTTGCTATTCGTATCATATACAGCCTGTGTTAGACAGGCTGTATTTGGAATGAAATGAAAAAATGTACAGAAATCATAAGCTTTCCACTCCATATGGTGGAGGCGATTTTGCGGAAAATAAATTAATTGATTTTCCGCAAAAAATAGAACTCGACATGGTGTGTAAATAGCATACAGTGTCTACTAGACGCATATTGTAGTGAAGTTTTGACTGCGATACTATCATAGCCGTTACATGTAGTTTCAAGCTATGTCGGAACTTGTTGCATTATGGAAAGTTGAAGATAATATTATACGAGGAATAAAAGTTAGTATTCAACTTATTGCGATTCATTTAGTGTTCTGAAATCAGATATGGCTAATCGCAGCGGCGCCAGGAAACGTTCGGAAAGATTGTTGGGGTCAACAGTAGGAAATTCGGAACACCCGTCGAAAGTCGTGAGAGCGGGTAGTTGCGGAAGTGACAATGTGGTGGATGAAATCGGTGGTCCTGGTTATATCATGGTTATGGAAAGGTGCGGTGTTGGTCGATTTCAAGGTAGAGGAAGGATTAGTGTAGTCCATGCGTCAGTGCCTTTAGGAAAGTTATGGAAAGGTGCGGTGTTGGTCGAGGTCGAGGCAGAGGAAGGATTCGCGGAGTTTGTAAAAACAGAAGAGAGCGCAATGGTAGAATGTGTGAAACAAGTACGAACGAATCTTCATCTACGACTGGTGTTGATGTAGTGAGCAATCGCGACACGGATGATATGGATCTCAGAACTGATAGTAAAGTGATTGTAAACACTGGCTAAAATCGGAGAAACGCTACCGGTGTGGGTGCTGCATCGGACTGATTTTAGTCAGTAGAAGAAGATGTAAATGTGGAAGATTCCTGTTGGCTAAAAGAAGATGTTCGAAAACTAACTGCAGAGGACACGAGACTTTCTGTGATCATGAATGAGTACAATGTTTCGGCCAATGAGAAAGCATGGGAGGTGTGCAATAAAGCAGTTCCAATAAAGGCTCTGCAATCAGAAGTTATGAAACTTTATTGAAAGATTGTTGAAGTGAAAGGGATGGTGCAGAATTTAGAAGTTCTGAATCAAGGAATTCTTAAAAAATTGGAGATAACAACAAGACTCGTTGAAAGTATGTGAAGAGTATGATAAAGAAAGTTCCCACGAAATATTTTGGAATTGGACTGGCAGTAGACCTGAGAATGCAAAAGGGGGGGAACAAGGAAACGTGTGAATTGGATTCATATAATGAGGTAAATTCCAGAAACTGGACGAACAGAGCAGACATTGTGATGTAGAATGGAATAAAACGGTCGGACGGTCAGTGATTATACCAACACCAATCACCTTTCTTTGTAGTGAAAACAAAATATATTTCCCCTCCATCAACAGCGAGAAATATATTATATCTTCATTACTTGGAGCTTAACTTTCATGTGGTAAAAGCGTGAACATATATTGGACAGAAGAATCGAAGGATGAAGTTGTTGAGGAGCTATCAAAAGGTGGTACTTGAGAGGAGCGTTTGAGACATTTGTTATCTGATTTTTGCATTGGAAGGGAAAGAACTGGTAAATACAGATTTTTTGAAGCACTTGGCTATGTATCTCTACTATCCCGATTCAATTTGAAGGAATCTGGTGCAAAAGAACGAAGGGAGGCGGAAATTTCTATCGTGAAGAGAGAGGTAATGAAATAGAATAGGAAAGGTTTGTTAGACATGTCATGGTGACGTAACGCCAACCTTTCAGATATTCAATTATAGGAATGTGGCAGTTCTGTTAAACCTTATGGTAACCTACAGGATGACGATGAAGAAATGTTGAATCTGTTTAGGAACAAGATTGGTCCTGCGGTATTGAATGATTTCATTGAATACATCCCGGATGAAGAAGAAGGGGAAATTGTGGAATGGACTGTAATGAGTATTCCTCGCGTAGATACTTGGATTTGTAGCTGTGTTAAACTCCTCATTGTGAAGGAATATCGTGGGGGGTCGTCACAAATAATTCAACCAAACGTTTTCGAAGTATGGAAAACTGGCGATGGAACAGATAATTGGGACATTAAGAAGGTTTGTAGAAGAATGGGTGCCTGGAGAGTTGGAAGTACCGGAATGTGTAGAGGAATAGGAAGAACGTATGTTCAAAGGAATGGAACGTCACCCCACAATAATTGATTCCACGAAAAGTCCGAAGAACCCTTTTATATCTGTACAATCGACCTGGTTTCGGCAGTACATCGGAACGCCCTATGGAATTATTCATGATTGTTATATTGCAGAAATAGCATCTTACTGGAAAATTATTGATAAACCAGAAAAGCTGTACAAGGAGCAGCACGAAATGCTGCGTTTGAAGATGGAGGTGGTAATGAAGTGAATGGAAATAGGGACGAAGATTCGGAATGACAGGACATGTAATGTGAACTAAATTAATGTAAAGGAGCATGTTACGTGGCGTAATTATCTTCGTCAAACTCATCCGTATCAGTAGTTAGAGATCTGAACGAATTCATTTCCATGTAAAAACGATTAATGTAGAACCATTTCTTAGACCATGGTGACTGTTAAGTGAAGGAATCAATTCCGAAATTTGACCGCAATACATGTACAGATACACATATGGTATCGAAATCAATGATGTCGTACCACTCTACTGTTTCTAAAATATCTTCCACGGAAGTTGTGTCTGTGCCATGTCTTGTGTAGTCAGCCTCATTAGATGTAGCCCATAGAAGGCATGTGCAGTTCAAAACTTTATTGAAATTGTTCAGAGGCTGAGTGAATTCCATGTATTGTACGAAAGCCAAATTTTT
>JAULBU010016534.1:0-20891 GCA_032358235.1 Odonthalia washingtoniensis | reverse complement strand
ATACTCACATCTACAATCACATCATACACATCAACATTGATTGTTGTTGGCGTGTTACCAGAAGGAAGAATTGAAGATTCTTGGAATGTTATTTTATTAGGTATGGCTATATCAAATAAATTACCCTTACGATTTTTGGCTATGAATTGCCCAGTAGGTGATAAGGTTATTGATGTATTACACATTTTTTGTGTGGCTTCATCAATTTCTGGAATCGAACCACATATTATGTGGTTTTCATACCTTTTCGCTAACGTTTATATTTCAGATATGGTTGTTGACGATGTTGAAGTTTTATGAATTCTGCATATTCATGAAATTTTGAGGTACTATAGGGTTCATTAAAAAATTCAGGTAGAATCATTAATTGAGCTCCTTCGGTTGCTGATGTTGCTATATAGTATTTGGTGGTGTCTTTATTTTTATTCTTGATCGTGGTGACTGGCATTTGGAAAAATTCGATCTTGAAGTTTGCAGCTATTTTTGGTTCACTCGTCTTTCCTATTCTTAAAAATAGTGTTTTTATTGCTTGAATTAAATGACGGTAACAAGAGGGTAAATGGGGAGTGAATAGTGATTTATGCAGGATAAAATAGGATACGTTTTGTTCATCACGAACTTTCAATTCTTTCTTTTCGAATGACAGTGATGTGGATGTCGTTCATCTGTAATTGATTTCAGATCAGTTTTTTAAACAGATGAAAATCTGATAAAATTAAAAATAATTCCAAAAATAATAAAAATATATTATTTTGTACCCTGTACGTGCCATTAATCTACTTCGGTTTTCCATTAGAACAGAGACTTTCACTCGTCATCATCTCTCATTGTTCAGCCACTCGACCGTCGCTACTCCTATCAATAGTCATTCTTGCCATTATTATCACCATTACTTCTGCAGTGGCAAGCTCAGTGAAAACATCAATAAAATTAACATTTCTATAGTCATCATTCTCTTCATACTTTTCATCAATTAATCATCAATCAATGCCACCATCTCCACTGCGTCATTTCATTCTATTAAATTGTACACCAGCCACAGCTATAATCCGTCGATTAACATATATACGTCAATACTATTGTCCAGATACTGTTACAGGTAAATCATCAGCGAAAGCATTTCATACGAAGAAACATACGAATTGAAAAGAAAAGTAATAAATCAGAAAAAGAAATCACGTATTTAGTATATTCATCTTGATCTGATGTGGGTACCATATCATAAGACTCACCTGTACGATATACACGTCAAAGATATACACGTTTTCAAGAAGCACATAAGTCTGAAGAATTATTTAAATTTTAGAAAAGAGTAATGCATTTTTTACCTGGTGTTAGTCCCGTAGATTCTTTACTGGAATTATCAGGAGAGATATATATTGAAAGAAATACTAATAGTTTAAATACTACTGAAAATGCCTTAACAGATGACTTACCGTTTATTTATGAAAAAGTGATAGAATACATTAAGTTATGCGATGGGGTATATCATAAAAATGATGGCAACAATGATAATAGAGTAAGAGATGAAGTTTATAATTAAATGATTATGAATTGAATTGAATTGTAAAGGATATACACACAAATTACAGGTAAACACTCACCAACTTTCAATGTTTGTCATGTTGCTTGTAGTAGAGCTTCTAGATTAGGTATTAATATTGAACACAAGATGATATTGAAAGTGTAGCAAAGTCTAATGTTTACTCTGATTCATTTGGTTAGGTGGATAGTATGTTACGTTTTCATAAACCTGTGTCTGTATATCAGGTATCACGTAAACTACAAAATAATTAAAAACATTTAAAACCTAAGTTATCAATAGACAATGCATATTCCCATGACCAATTGAATCATTTGTTAAACATGCCAATATTCACGGTGAAGATGAAATATTTACAGAATTGAAAATTGGTGGTGTTGCACTATCTTTACAATATCATAACGGTAGTTTAACGGTATTATATATAAAGGTATTTTAAGTGGTAGAGGTAGAATAGGTGGTGATGTCACTGATAACATTAATAAATCTTTCATGGTAGATTTATTGTTGAACATATCTAAAATATCAAAAAAGATGAGATTATTTTAATACGAGGTGAAGTATTTATAGAAAATGAATAATTCATGAAGTTGAATGAGGGGTTGGATAGAAAATTGAGCAATTCAAAAAATGCTGTATCTGATGGGCTACGGCATAATTATTGTAAAGAACCGAGGAAAAGAAATATAAAATTTATGGCATATGAATGTATATCATCACTAACGATGAAAAACAAATTTAGCAAACAATTAGAAACAATTGAAGAATCATTCTTCTATTGTTTCTAATTGCGTATAATTATTATCAAAATGGGGATTTTTGACTATGTCATCAAATTAACATACGTCAATACGTAAAAATAAAAATGAAATTGAAGCATATGCAAAAAAAATGGAATTAATACGTAGTAAATTACGTGTGTCATTTGATGGAATAGTATCAAAATTTATTCATTCAGATATTAAATATGGATTCGTGTTTACAGCTCGTTCACCTAAAGGCTCAATAGTCTCTAAATTTAATTCACAAACACGCACCACACAGTTAGATGATATTGTATTCCAACTATCAAGAAAAGGAGTTATCACATCGGTAGCTACATTTCAACCTGTTAAATTAAGTTTTGTAACATTATCAAGTGCTATGCTACCAAGTACAAAAAGTATAATCACCATAAATATGTACTGGAGAATATAAAATATGTCAATTCAATACTTTTCATACCAATTCCCTTTTTGGTAATTTTTCATGATGGATAAATTACCATGGAATTATGTGGGCGATTATAGAAAATTATCGACGGATCGTGTGAACTTAACACGCTTATATATATATATATATATATATATATATATATACTACTCCATTTGAAAATTATTTAGAAGTAATTATTCTTGCAGATTACGACTTCTTTATACTCCATATCATCGAGCCAGGGTCTAATATTTAGACATGGAGAGCTCCGTATAATCATAAACATTGATTAATCTATAGAAAATTCACGGTATGGGACACCATTTACAATTCTAGCCACTAACGAAATCCGGCTCTCGTCCAGTTATAACGGATTATCTTTAATTTCAGATTCCCCCTTTTCCTGAGCGATTTCCGTTGTTGTTCTTTTCTAATTTTAAGACGGTCCCTAACAGTCGCAATTTTTGTCTCTTACATTTTTACGGGTTTCCACTGTCGTTTACCCAAGGGCATAGAACCCCTCTCACATTTGCAGCGTACAAGGCTGACTATACTAGGTAGGAATGGAGCCTACGAACCTTGTCTCTGGGTCAATAACTATTCGAAAAACTGAAATAACGGGGTTAAGCGAACAGTTGATTTTGTTAGAAATACATGTTGTAATTGAATACATAGGTAGACAAATAGAATCTTCAGTTAACGGAACTACGGGGGAATGGCCCTGAATCTCCGTAGCCAAAATGCTAAAAAAGGTTCGTTCGATGTTGTTAGGCAGGTTCGGCGTGTCGAGTTCAACAGAAACAAGAACTTAGTCTCAGTAAATGACTAAGTAGACATAAAATTAAAGCAAAGACATGACATGTATAAAAATGGTTGAATCTAAAACAACATATGCCGATAATTGGGATCTAAAAATACTAATTTAAGGTCTAGGAATATATAGACATGATATAGGTTATCATATATATGTATATATAAAAATGAAAACAGAAGAGACCTTTAAGTTTATGGAGGATGCAATATAACATAAACTCAAATAAAACTATCCAGGCTGGATAATAACTGTTAAAATCCATGTTGGTATTTTCCAAAGTTCGGATACCCTATTTCAATTCATTTATGTAAAATTTCGTAAAAACAATGAATTAATTGATCATGTCTGTACCGAAATTGGCTCCTTCGTACATACAGTTGAATGTAAAATTTCTGTCTAAAAAATCATGAATTAATTAATTCGACTTTATCAAAAAAATGAAAATTATACCAAGCCCAAAGAGTTTAATTAGCTGAAATATGTCCTGAAAATTACATTCTTCATTTCAATACTTTTCATATCAATTCCCCTTTTGGTAATTTTCAAACATGGATAAATAACCATGGGCTGATGTGGGCGATTGTAGTAAATGATCTGCTGAGCTTGTAAAGGTAACAATCTTCTATGTATATATATATATATATATAATCCCATGTGACAAGTCATTAGAAGTAATTCTTCTTGCAGATTACGGCTTAATAATAATCTAGATCATCGATCCAGTGTCTAATATTTAGAAACGGAAAGCTCCGTGTAAACATAACTATTTCTGACTCTATATAAAATTTACGGTGTGGTATACAATTTACAATTGCCAACCGCTTAGCAAATCAGGGGCTCTTGCTGGTTACAACAGATAAGCTGCTATTTCATAAAACACTACATGATTTCGAATCTATAAACAGAAAATTAACAAATTTATCAATACATGACGATATTCTAGTGGAAACAGGCGGTTATGTAACACAAAAATTTCTATCAATCGTGAAAAATAATGGTGGAAAACCAATTGATACACCTTAAGTATGTGCTGTATGTGGAAGTAAAGCAGAACAAGTTCTACAGTAAGCTAAAGGTGTTATAACGATATATGTGTTTATTGCTAAAGAAACATGTAAAGCACAAAGTCATGGTAAAATCATACAATTTGAAAGTGAATATGCAATGGATATTAATTGCATTGGTAAAAACAATTCAGAAAGTGATCAATGAAATCGTAGTTGTTATACCAGCACATTTCCATTGATTACAGATGATAAAAAATCATTACATGTCCATGCAGATGAAATATCTAAAAATATAATAAATACTATTGGCAATGCTATATATAATAGATCATTACAACGTTTGATTAGCGGTTTAGGTCCACCAAGTATCGTACGTATTGCATGAATGAAATTTGCGATGAAATTACAATTAGTAAGTAATCTTGTCAACTTTGTCTATGCCACTAATTCGCATTTCGATTTATTAGTAATTCTTCCTGGTATTTCTGAAAGCACTGCACATTACTTATTCAAGTTTTTACCGAACCATCAAAACCTAGCTGAGATTTAAGTAATTGCTAACTTAGTCAAACCGTGTCGTGTTCTCGAGAGGAAGATGAAGATGTTGGTAACGAATCAGCTCAGCTGGGGGAGGGAGGTGAAATGATGAAATGTAGAAATTTTAGGTTTACAGTAAACTCGTTAAAATGTATCGTGCTCAAGTTATGAAATTTATTAAGAAAATTGGTGGCTGTAAAGTTACTGCAGAAGTTTCTAGAAAAATAGATTACGTCGTGCATAAAATCGTCTGTATCTTTCGAAAACAAAGTGATCCCAAAAAACGCTCCCAAGTAAAAATTTCTCGAAAAACATTTCGTACCATGAAATATATATTGAACAAGTCAAATAATATCCTTTTGAGGGTATTTCGTAATTCCACTTCATGAAACTTTCGGAATATATTTGAGTTAAATGTAATTTGGATGTCTCATAATACATTTGTATTATTCAAAAAACACCAAAGAGAGAACGTATGGAATATTTGGGAAATTTTTAATTTGGATTCCCCAAAAAACTTTTCAAAGTTTCAAACCTGAAATTGATTTTTGTTTCAATGTTTTTGGTAATCTTTTGAATTGACTTGAGCATTATTTAAATTTTAAAAAATATAGCCTAAAGGTTAGGTTCATTTTACAAGTTTATTAATTTCAAATTTGTTTTGTCATTTTGGAAACCAGTTCGATATTTCCCAAAAAGCAACAAATTTTATTTTGGATAATATGTGAGATATTTTATGTTGACTTATACGGATAAAGGAATATCGTGGAAAAATGAATCTAGAGATGGAGAGCAATCGTTCATTGGTCCTTTACAGGTGTATAGTGACAAATCTCAAGCATCATTAAATGCATCTGATTTGACAATTTATCCTATGCACTTAACTTTACAAAAATTTAGTGAGGAATGGAGAAAGAAACACATTACATAAGGAAATCCAGTAGTGGAATTTCTTCCGGTTTCAATTGAAGTCAAGAATACAGATGAAAATGATGGGACTGCTTCTACTGGCATAGACACCACAAGAAATATTATGAAAAAAGAATGGCGCATGAGTATGGATCATGCTCCTCACGAAAGCATTGAAGCAGATTTTCAGCCATTATATAATTTATCATTGAAGTGAGTGGCGATGAGAACTATTGAAGGAAAGAAAATTCGCTGTCATCTACTCACAACAGTGTATGAAATCGTTATTTAGTATATAGTGTCGAATTTTTATTGGAAATTTCAAAGCGTTGTTTGAGTTGTCGGCACCACAATCCCGGTCTCCTGGATCCAACTGTATTTGAAAGTTTTATTAGTACGGAAAGGTGAGCATGCTTTACATATCGTTCCTACACATCCAATAGGATTGAAGCCGCGAATATAGGTGTTGATGATGATGTCGACTTTCTACCTCCTCTCCTGGTCTTCATGTCCCATCGGAGGTACCAAGCCCATTATTAATACCTTTCTTACCATTACTGAGACCAGGTGGTATTGATGATGATGTCTGTGTCGGACTGGATGCATGTCCATTACCACCAGAAGCAACTCCTACGTTTGTTTCCCATTCATTAAATAGAATATCTCTTGCTTTAATTGTTGAATATGTTTTCGATGAAGTAAGATTTTCTTGTCCTGTACTGTAATGAAAACTTGCAGTACAGCGAATAGTATCATGACATTTGTTCAATCAAACCTCACTTTCAGGGAAAAGAAAGAACGTTTTCGGGAAAGTACCATTTTGTTGTTCTGTACTGTAATGGATACTTACAGTAAAGTGAATTGTGTCTGAACGTTGTCCAATCAAACTTCACTGTCAAGGAAAAGTAAGATGAAGATGTTTTGAACCGAAACCGAGAAAACAAGAACACTCGGAACATATTTGAACAACTTCAACTTCAACAACAACGTCAACAACAACAGAAGCATCAGCATTGACATCAGTATCAGCATTGACATCAACAATGATCTGTCGGACCGACCGCGTAATAGACGTCGTACATCTCAGTCTGGTTCTTCCCCATCCCCTCGTCATCACCGTTATAACCAACGTACGCCACATCCATCCGCTGACCCTTTTACACCATACTTCGAGTCGTCCGCAGCAACCTCACCCACCTCGTTATGAACTGCCACTACCCTGCCGTGATCCACTCCGTCCCCTTTTTATAACTGAACATGCATTTCAAATTAATCAGCATATTTGGAATTTATCATCTGTATCGTCAACTCCTTTGACTGTTAACGGATCTGATCGTGGGATGACCTCTTCACATTCGCACCATCACCAACACCATGGCCAAAATCACAGCCATAAACATGATATTAATCATGGACATGGACATTATGGGCATCATGAGTATCACCATCACATGAATACGAATGAAAATGGAGGCGGTAGCCGAAAACTACAATAAATTTCTGACGCGTCCGCTGGACCTGATCCTGACTTACAAACGCAGGTCGCTAAGTTAGACAATAGGGCCCATAAAGCAGTGTCAGGCGCTGATGGTGTAACACTCGCACTATTACTCACATCTTGGGCAAATTACTTAGATGAACCACGCCAGCATCATCAATCCAATCAACAAGCTGCCACAAGCTCTACGTCCGCGGAGACGACAAACGCCGCATCATCTTTTCACAATCGACCGAAACAACGGCGACAACGGCGACACAATTTGAAACAATTTTTCTGGATTCTCTTTTGTTGAACATAGTAGCGAATAATGTTTTGGTAGCACAACCGTTCGGTGACTTACAGGTACGTAAAGTTCTTATTTTTCTATTTGGATTTTTATTATATGGAGATCATCGTTTACATCCTCGATTATCTGAACTTATTGTAGACTTGAACTCCACCCATTTCGCATCGACAACCTTCAGTCAAGGTGAACAGGAGCGTGACAGTGCTGTCGCTCGCACTATTTTATTACTTAAGGAAGTCAGCATTAACAGGTTTGCATATACGGACTTCTTGCTACGTGCTCCGCATGTGCGAGGTCACAGTAACAACAGAAAATATTCTGGATCGAACGGTGCTGTTAGTTCGAGGAGTATAACTGAGGGTGGTGCTTCTGAAATGGATGTGAAATATATCTACAATAAGGTTGATAAGTCAATGGGTACGTGAATAAGGGATGTCGTACGCCTGCAGGGTTAAATGGCTCTCGTTGCCGTTCTCAATAAAGTGCTTGCTGCGGCAGACGTTGAGCTACGCGTAGCTGTCGGCAACGCAAAATCTAGCAATGACCTCGGTCTGAATGGTATGTCTACTGGAATTGGGGCTGCTGATACCGCCGGAGAAGTCGTCGAAGGAACTTCTTTATCTGCATCAACAACATCGCCTGCACAGAGGTAAGTGTTCTTCTTCAAACCTAATTTTTAAATATATTTCTGCGTGCAAGCACATCACACCATGACAATTTTCTAATAATTCTTCTTTTCCCATAATTCATTGAAGTGTGTCGATGGTTGGTTAGAAAAGAAAGGTTCATGCCCTGTTTGTAAATTAGATACATGTTAAAATAAATTGTCCGTAATTCACGCCCACACGAAAACCTACCCGAAATTTATCACTACCCAATTGTACATTCATTCGATGCAACATATCATTATTATTATCATCTCTTTTTTATGTCATAATAAATTCTCTTTTCTTGGGAAGTAGTACAGAAGAAGTCCATGGATGATCATCCAAAACAGCCATTTTAATTAAAGTAGACATACATGGCTTTTATTATTGCTTTATTAAATATTAACCCAACCAGAGTGAAATAGTTCACTAATAATATTACCCATTCCAATAATAGGTGGTAATTTTAATAATAACCCAATATATACAATGATTAACCATTCAATGCAACCAATACGTGTTCATTGCTATTATCTATTAATGTATATTATAGTGGCATATTTACCAGATGTGGAAAATGATCGACATCCATCACCCTCTATTATCGATTCAAAAACCACGCATCATTGTATTAAATTTTCCTCTTTCCCTACATGGATCTCTAATTCCAGACCATTCATCACCGTTGCATACCTTGATAATGATAATTATTGTTATTATTAACGTTACTATTTTCTTGGCATGTGTTGATGCAGACGACACACTGTCGGACATTTCAAAAGAAAGAGAAGTTGTTTATTTATCAAAACCTAACAAGAATTAACAATTGAAAACTGAAATCGAAAACTACAACTGAAAAAAAATCATGCTTCTTCGATTTTTATATTTAAAACGTGTGATAATATAATAATAAAATATTCATTTCGTTAAAAAATATTTTATTATTAAATTATTACACGAATTTAAATTAATTAAAACAAATTATTATTAATTTTACACCTGCTTCTATCACTATACCGACCACTACACCGAGAAAGACTGATTCCGTTGCTACCCCGAGCGCTATGGCCACGACTGGGTCTATCGCTACACATACGATTATAGCCGAGGCTAAAATATGCCGTCACGCCTGGATCTGTCTGCACACCTGCTGTGGTCTACACACATGGATCTGTCACCACGCCTGGGTTTGTTTCCACACTGGGGTCTGATGCCACGCCTGTGTCTGTAGCCACTCCTAAGGTTGGGGAAGAGGAGAAAGATACCGTAACGTAATGTATTACATCATACGTATGATATCAGTACTCAATCATCATTATCCACGTCACTAAATTCTATCCTCTTCCATTTCCACCACAAACAGATGTGCCACCTTCCGTTTACAAACATCAAGGACAACTATTGGAACTTCGGTGGTCATTCAGTTTATGTCACAGGTGCATTTCATGGGTGGAATATTAAATATACACTATATTGAACACATCAAAACGACTTCACAGCCGTTTTATTACTACCAGTCGGCCTTTTTCAATACAAATTCATCATCAATGGAAATTGGAAGTATGTTTCCCCCCTTCCTCTTTTACTTTCGCTTTCCATCTTTTTGTCCAACATCTCACTGTGTTGTTCCCCTTTCGATCAACCTTATTTATATATTCGTACATTTTTGCATTGACCGGTTTCTAATCACGACCTTGTTTTTTTATATTCCCTTCTCAATTTTGTAGAAATTGCACTAGTTTACCAATTGAACAAGAATCCCATGGAAATGTAAACAATGTGATCACTATTGTTGCGCGTCACAACGAATTTGATTCAAACGATCTCCTACACCTAAAAACAATAACTCCCGGTGATAATTATGATTTTTCTATTTTACGACAGAGATATCATGCGACCGAACCCTCAAAACTCCCACGTATGCTATCATCCGCACCGTTGGAAAGTTACGCACGACCAAACACACCCACTCCCGATTTTGTGCGATTGAACCATGAGTTCAAAACTTATACCAGTTTTGGTATACGGCCCTAATCAAGTGCACACTGTCGACACTGAACTTCGATACAAATATAAACTCATCACAACAGTTTTGCTCAACACAAAATCGAAAATTATTCCACCAACTCCATCACATCATCCACGATCCCAACAACAGTGGTAACTAAATCCAAATCAGTTTTTCAGCTACTGGTAAATTCTACATATGTGGAATTCCATACTAGTGTCACCGTGATATATGTAACAGGTCCCCTGCCATATGTGAAATTCTATAAATGCATATGATATATAGCATGCGGATATGTAGAATATTTCCAAACAATTTCGTGCAGTATTCTGAAATAAATAATATTCTTTTGCATGTACCTCTCGCTATTGTCCCAAAGTAGTTTCAATAAAGTTTCACGCTTTCTTCACAATAATTTGATTTTCAAATGGTTTTTGGAAAACATATCCACATTCCACCAAAACAAAATCAAATAATTTTCTACATTATTTGGAAACTTTAAATATGTCCTGGAAAATTTTATGCCATACAACCCGAAACGAAATCAAATTATTTTTGACAGTATCTTGAAACTTTTAAATGATTTTTGGAAAACATATCCACATTCCACCAAAACAAAAAAAGAATATATAGGTATATAAATATATATAATTCTATTCCCCCCAAATGAATAGATATTAATTTTGACTGTGTTTCGAAATCTTCAAATTTTCTTTTACAGAACATCAAGACACACCATCAAAGTCACTGCAAAAATATTTTAAAACTTGTTTGAGATTTCCGAAATGATTTTGGAGACATACCAGTAAAAGGGTTTTCAATTTTGTTTCAACTGTTATTAGAATATTTCGAAATTAATGTTGGTACTATGAGCAGTATTATCCCAAATATTTCCTAAGTGATTCTCTAAAAACCCCGTGGCATATTTCGGACTTTTTGAGTTCAAAAAATCGTGGTGCTTTTCGTGTAATTTGAAAATTAAAGATACAGACGATATCAGCTGTTCAACAATTTTCAAATTGCAACGTTTTAATGTTATGACCATTGACAAAAATGATTTCTTGAAAATGTTGAATGTTTCAATAGACCTTCAAAACATTTCCAAATTATTAAATTAGAAAAAGGTTTTAAGATTGTTGTAAGCAATTGTGTCATTATTTCCTTCTAATTTCCTTCTGTAACTTGTTCAATCAAATCAGCTATGAATCGAAGACGTTTCTTCTCCGTATCTTCTTCACTGTGATAGAATTGATCCCAACTTTTCGCACCAAAGTATGCTTTCATATTTTCCTATCTCCTACTTCTTCATTTTTTCTCCAACTTTAATAATCATTTTAGATTGTAACCAAATTTTCATTACGTCAAAAGACACAACAATCAATTCAGTTTTCAGTTCAACTTGTTTAACTTTTCCATTTGACAATTTTGAGTTATTGCAACACATCCATTCTAATGAAGTTACAAATTTACTTCCCTCCTGATTATATATACATAGTCGGGCACATACTTCAGCAGAGCAGCACATGTAACCAACAACTTCACCACAATCCATTAATCAAAATTCAGGGTTGTCATCATATTCAAACATACTTGCGAATCCTACTTCGCTTCCTCTAACTTCTTAAGCAATTTAACTTCATATTTGTTCCTCTTCTTCGATTTCCTCTTTATCTCAACGTATTTTCCTTCATTTCCAGTTGCTGAAGTGTCCTTGTCAAAGTGAGTCAAATTACTGTTCGTTTTTTATCTTTCTGTGACAATATTTCAACTTTCCTTTTTCCTTTTTTAGTTATCACTTCAAATTATTCAACTACAAAAGTATAACATTGCATGATCGCAGCAACCGTTCCGAATGATCGAACTCATTTCCTCTTCCCAATTGCTTCAGTCTCTCTAATATTAACAATCAAATAAATATCTCTAGATTCACTATAACAGTATACGCAATACTTCTACTGACATGTGATGATATCCCACTTTCATCTAAAGTCTTCATTTCTAAACCACACATCGCCCGTGGAGTATATTCAACATCCCTGTTGTTGTTATTACGACGTGTTCCATTATTTCAGATTAATTTTATCGCTTCTAGTAATCCACTCATTTTCACTTAATCGAATTTCAAAACGATACCTTCACCCAAATTTAGTTTGGAGATATAATTGATACGGACATGTTATTGATATTTTCATCAGTTGTAGGTGTTTTGGTATCACTGGTTGTTAATATAATTCAATTCTCAACTATTTGTTTTTCAAGTGGTTGCTGTTGTTGTGTACTTCTTGACTGAATTTTGATAGTTGATGTTGTAGTATTATTCATCATCATGTCAATTTCACTGTCGATCGTAAAGTTCATATTAGTGACATAAACCCAATTTACATCACCATTATCATTCAAAATTTCCTCTACATTCAATTCCGTCATGCTTCCCATTGTATTTACGTTCGTCTTTTCGCTTAATTTACTTCCACCGTCGTCACCACCTCCTTTGCTACAACATCAACTGCATCCAATTCCTTAGTATTTTCTTCATAATCGCCACCACTGTTCGATACATTAAATCCATTGGCCCTAGGAGGATCATCTCTCTTCACAAACTATGTACCCTGGTGGAACAAATCACGAATCAGTGTTGGGTAAGTGGCGGTTTTCTGTAATGAATGGCCCGTGAGATTGTATTTCCAAATTTCCAAATTTATTTTCTCCTGTTCATGATCATGAATAGATCATGGATGGCGTAACGGCAAATTCAATAGAAACTACAGTTAAAACAGACCAAAATTGGCGTATTGGAAACTTAATCAGAAATCAGAACCAACGATTCGTCAACCAACCCATGAATCCATTAGTTAGCCATTCCGGTGTCTACTGGGAATGGCCTATGAGAATATAATATAATATATTAGAGTAATATTCTCATCAGCACTTCCCAGTAGAAATATTATTTTGAAATGTTTTAATTTATTTATCGCTGTACATGTCCATGGATATATCATGAATGGCACAACGAATCATTTAATAGAAAATATAGTTCAAAACGGACCATAAATGGCGGATCGGGAAAATCAGAAATCAGAATCAACCATTCGTCAGCCACCCATGAAGCCATTCGTATTTCTATTAATATGCTATTATTATGCTTCGTTCAGTTCATTGTTTTTTTATATTAAAAAAATCAAATTAAAACTTCTGTTCATGCTTATGCGACTGATTTGAATGACGATGATTTGAGTAAATTGTTGTATTGCTAAATGTAGACAGACATACCAGCATCACAGAAAATGAGACTAGAAGCATGGTACGGATATTCAGAAAACGCAAGCGAGAAGGTACATTTCCAAAGTGTTGAAGCAGACAGCATAGACGCTAGTGAAGAAGGTCCCGAAGAAGTATAATGTTCAGTATCCTGTTTATGTGACCTGTTGCTCTTGCTGTTTCTGATGTGCAGCAATCACGACAATGATCGACATATTGATAATTCAGATAGGTGGATAATTTTTGAAAGACGTGAATGAAGAAGAATGAAATATAACAACAGCGACTAACGTGCAACATAATAAGTCCGGTTGTGCATATTTTGGGTTTTTCTGACGTCTCAGAAATGATAAGATTCGAGGATAAACAAATACTTTTGAGGAAAAGTACGGAAAAGAAAATAAAAGCAAAACGTTTGCTCTAAAATAACAAATGTACGATTATTATCTATACGCAGTGCGGTACAGCTACACGTGTAGACTTGCAGTATTATCAGAATGTTATTCTGAGAATGTTATTCTTATCATTTTTTCGATTTATTCATTTGGCTGACTCCAAAATTAGAAAATTACTTATTTTCAACAACGCCCAGATCATTCCAGTCACTGAGAAACTTTCAATCTGCCTCCCTTTTCTACTCTTTCTCTAATTTTCGCACCTGCCGGCGTTTAGACATCGCCACTTGCCTCTTGTTAGAATTGTCTCGTTACAAGGAAGCAACAAATTTCACAAAATTGACATCCATTATTGATTCCCCCTCACATCCTCATCTCGTCTCAATCCTCGCAGTACTATCGTCTAACACCACATCACCGCATCAAACGTCAAATTTTCACGATAGCCGACATCGTTCAGAACGTCGATGGTGATGTCAAATGTCCTGGTTCATCACCTACATGGTTTCCTATTCATGCCACAATGACATCAGAAGCATTAACCATCATTTCCATTTTAGGTGCTCTTTCTTCCGGAAAATCAGCACTTTTATATTAATTATTAGTCACACAATTCTCCTTAGCTTCTCGATCATCCATAGAGCCTCAGAAACTACAAAGGGAATATCAGCTGGACTAGATGCATTCAAAACTCTCACCGTTCCATTAAAAGTTGAAGGTTCTTATTCACGGGAAAGTGGAATAGAAGGCCGTGCATTTCATTAAAAACTTGCTTCATTTATTACTGCTGTTAGTGATTAAATTATTGTTAAGATTTGGTATCATAATCTCGGTCGATGGGATGCAGCAGGTTATTCGTTACTCGCTGATGGCTTTGGAGAAGCTGTTAAAATAAAATATTGTAATGTCTATGGAAGTGGTTATAGAACTAGTTTGATATTCAAATTGAGGGATGTTGATACCGAAGCTAATTCTACATATTTAAAAAACGTATTGTTGAAGGATTTTTATGATGTACTAGTACTCAAAGTTTCATGTTATGCTACCAGTACCACGAATGAAACTTTTCCATCTATATCGGATTTCATTTATTTGTCATATTTCTTTGCTTTGCCTCATTTGAAATAAAATGGATCTACCATTCTCGATGTACTACTTTATGCGAGTGTATTTCCTTTTTTCTTTTTCTTATCCATTTGCATCACTGCAGATTATTTTGGAACGATAAAAGAATGGAGAATTTATTTTTATAAAAAATAATTTTTGAAAAATAATGGTCCATTTTGTAAACAAATATTAAATGAATTCAAAACGTGATTGTTTTATTTTTCCCAGCCTTAATCAGTCAAGATTTTTATGGTGTCTGGGGCCAACACGCAACATTAATTCTAAAATAATTTACTTTCTTTTGTTTCTTCCTCTTTCTTCGTTTTATTTGGCCGGTCACGTTATCCTCTTTTGTTTCACTACCATCCCACTCTTTTCAGCATCTTACGGTAAATTGAATCACATTCTAATCGCCGTCTTCATCAATTTTATGACCTTCGTTGTCGGCATTCCTCATTACGGTCATTGTATTTCTCATCCTCATATAGATATTCCGAACGTTTCCCATCAATTATGACAAAGAGCTTGCCCACCATCGACGCCGTTGACAAGAATTGTGCGCGCAAAATGTTCGATGAAAATTTACTGCATGACCTCTTTGATGATACGATCAACGTAAGTTTCATTCAATGCTTCTTGCCTTTTCCTACAATTCCTTTATTACTCTTCCTAGTAATATCGTATTTTCGCACCTCAATAGTTCATTAGTTTTATCTCCCATTTATCAATAATGCTGTAGGATGAAACTATCTCCTGTTAAGTAAATACTTCAACCTGGCACTTCAATTCCTGCTACTTCAAAATATGAGACGTCTTCTGGTGGTCAATCCCCGACATTGAACTGGAAATGATAATTTGATTCAATCACCAAATACAGAGGGCGCTCTTTTCGAAAGTACATATCCAAGTTATTACCCAAACTTTTCAAGCCACCCTCTTCATCTTTTCCTTCATCTACTGGTGAATTCATACTAACTGATATATTTCCTCCTGAGTCTAAAATTTTTGAACAAGAAAGAAGGACCGGCTATGATTCTAAACAAACATTTTATCATATTTCTAGTCCAATACCCAATCCTACGTACAAAAAATGCTCGCCATCCATTGGAACGTTCATCCCCTCTAATTAGGCAGAGCCGGGAATTGGATTGGATGAGATCCGGGTGCCTATCCTTGGTATTTCACTCTCGTCGTCCCACTCCAATTTTCAATGAAATGATAAACCCTTCTTCTTCCGTGATAGAATCTGCTTCAACTGAAATTATGTTGTAAACAAGTTTTTATCTGGAATCAATGTCCATAAATATCCCATCAGTTATGTTTTCGTTAGAAGAGCGGGAAGCTTTTATGTGGGGCCGCCGATAGAAGTTCCTTATTCATCAGACTTCTTCTTGCATACCCCAGCTGAGGTAATGTTTTCCAAGTTGCAAACCGAGTCAAGTTTTCCTGAGAAGTCTATGCCAGTTACAGTTCGAGACATTTCAAAGCATATATCAGACGTGTTACCGGATAGGTCCAAGGAGGAAGAATCAGCAGTAGTTATAGAGTTATCAGAAATCCCAAGAATGTCTCAAGAGATACAGGATGTCTCAGTAGATAATAAAAGAGCCCTAACCGAGCAGCGTTCTTGCGAATCAGAAAAATGGAGCCGATTTGGAACCATCATTTGCAGAGTCTGCAGAGGATTCAGTGAAACCTGGAGATTTCGATTCCGCTTTAACTCTACCAACAGAGTTGGTACAGTATCCGATTCAAGACTCGTCACTATCCTTCCTCTTAGAACGGTATCACTGACTAATTCGTTCACACCAGCACTTTCTTTTCAATATCATCAACATCACATCCTTCGTGTGGCAGTATTGTAGAGCCGATAAATCCATTGATATCGTAAACGCCGTCCGTTTCCACATCACAAACATTTTCACCAACTACGAGTCAGATTATGACTGAAAGAGTGTCTTCTAGTGTGACTGTAAATGTTTTAACGAGTATGACAACTAGTGCATCAGCTAGTATGTATGAATCACTTTCATCAACTGATTCTCATATCACACCTTCAGCTTCAAAGAGTGAGGGATCAACGGTGAGTGGAACGGAATCAGTAAATAAGAGTCACTAACATTTGACTTCAATGACTTTGTCAGCATCACCGACTAGCTCAATTTCAACTATTACTTCAAAAGACCGCACACAAACGTCATTTCAGTCTTAGTCGCCCACAGTTTTAACAACCCACTCAGTAACAATTTCAGCAACGCTAACTTTTCCGACAACTCTAACTGCTACTTCAGAATAGTCACTGATGTCAGCGATTATGACATATGCCGCTTCAATATCTTCCGCACAAGATCAAAAACTCCTCCAACTACAGCAACGATGGAATCGCCATTGGTTTCTTCTTCAATCACATGAACTGCTTCGGCTTCAACTTCAGTATTACCGACAAGAACGCCTGCTTTTACAATTTTCACGATTTGCAGCGATTAAACCTTCATTAATATTTTCTGAGTGAGCAACAGTACCATCCACGAGCACCAAAGTTATTATCACAAGCATTTCTTTTTCTGTAACGCCGTCTACTTCTACAGTGTTTGTTGGAACATCAACATCGACAGCGTCTCCCACGGTATCCAAATAGATGGATGTGAAGACGTCAGGTACAGTAATGGCTTCAGCCACACCACTTCCATCACGCGAATCAATCACAGCATTTGTAGTAACGATTTCATCTTTGTCTCCAAGTGTGAGTTGCATGGTATTAGAATAAAATTCTGTGAGGGAGTCACTATCTGCATCACTTAGCGCTGAAAAATTCTTGCCTGAATATTACCAGGGAAAAGTGCAACCAGAACATTGGACATCTCTCTACAGACCCTTCTATGGAAATGGAGACAATTGAACCCTCCATGTGCCCTGAGTTATCTATTTTATCGGAAATCTTGGAGGTCAATGTAAAGGTGGAATAAAGTCCTATACATATTGGAGCAACAAATTCCCGGTATATCTCAGGGGAAAAGATTATACCTTCTTTCACATTTAAATAGTGCCATATAAATTTAAGAGGTTGGTATAGAGCATCTGGAAGGGCATGATTCTGTCGACGTTAAATGAAACTGTTGTTGAAGGAAGGAAGAAGTTGAGAAATAGAATTCTGATAGTTTACTTTTTTACTCTTTTGATATTTTAATATTTTGTTTATGTGATATATTTTTTAAAGAATAGGGTAAATTGAAGGGACAATCCGGACCTAGTACGGTTAGAGGTGTGAAAAGTGAAATATCAGTATGATGAAAGTATGCATCGTTGAATTATTGACAGTGAAAGTGAGGATAGTAAATATTCTTACGGTACCATAAGTTTCTCTCTAATAACGGAAGCATGTATATTATTCTGAGAGTCATTTATGGAAAGTTTCCCCTCCACCAACCAACAGAAGACACGTACACATTGAACAAACAGAACAATCTCGAGCCAAAAATCGAAAAAGGAATGGGACCCTATTAGTGTCGTATGGGAGAGCGAAAAGATTTTACTGGGCGCTTGTGGAGCGTGGAGTGCGAGTATGTACTTTCTCGTCTGAATTTGCATCTACATCACAAGCGCACTACATGGATCAGTTGTAGTTGGTTGCATGTCACGGAATTTTTAGCCAAATTAGTCGAGAGCAAACATGTCTGGTAGAATTCCTAGTTAGAAATTTTCAACCTAGATAGAAAATAATAGCCAAAACACAAACGCTGTTCAGATCAGAAACAATTTTCAATATTTTTCATGGTGAAAAGGGATATGAACGAGGTACCGACCCTGTTACCGTGTCCCTGCTTTTGTAGTGTGCTCTCTTATCTCGCCATCCCACAATCTCACTTCACATGTGGAGTGAGACTGTGGTATGGAGAGACGCATGGGCATGCAAGGAAGAAATCGTCGTGGCTATAAGTCTAAGACAAAATTATAGTCTCAATGATGATAATGTTGAGTTCATAATGATGGATTAAGGATAAAAACGTGCCAAGTAAATTCAGGAAAAACAACAAAAAAGTTAAGAAAGAATGAGTGATTGGGGGAGAAAGTCTTTAAATGGATTAACTGTGATGATCAGGAACTATATGAATGTTGATACAAGGTAAGGTCTTCGTGCAGCTACTCTGATCTTGGGAGAAGCACGGCGCATTTGAAATTCATTTCAACTATTTCGAAGTTCGCAATAATTGGATTCATTTTCCGTGATCTGTAATGTGCTGAGAGGTGTTGGTCAATGAGTATTGAGATGAAAAATATCATAAATGATATTATATATCTCAACGTTATTGGGATCTGAAATTGAAACGGTTCTTTCACAAATATAATGGGGTGGGTTCCTGAAAGTAGGAGGTCGTGTAAGTGTATAGATATGTAGTTGAATATGAAAAGATTCACATCTATTTTTCGATGTTGAGGTAGAGTGTTTAAAGTAAATGTGGTCTAAAATTGGTGTTTACATACTGACTATACTTATTACCACATCAACATTTCATATTTTGAATTGACATAGAACTTGACTCTACTTATCATGAGATCAATATTTCATGTTTTCAACGTAGAATATGTCAACGATTGCATGCAGGATTGCAACGAAACAACCGCGACACATTTCACTTTCTGTGTCTATCAACTATTTTGAACATTAATCATGTCATGTGAAGATACTGACTGTCATTGGTGAGGACTTCTGCCATCGCTCAGAACTGCTGTAATTGTTAGGGACCGGAAGAAGCCATTTCAGTGACAGGATTATTGGAACCTAAAGAGGAAGAAGGACAAAAGTGGCCCCAATGTAGTTATTCATGACAATTTTTTGTTTGGTACATTATTCTGTTTGAGTACATATGATGCCGAGCAATCAAGGAACAAAAAGCTGAAACGTGATAATTTCATGGCAAACAAAACACGGTCTTAGTCTCATTTGGAATGCCGTCTGAAATTTCAATTTCACCAACCGCTAAAAAACAAACCTCTAAAAAACGCGCACTGCACATTGCACGCTGCGTTTTTGGAACATCTTTTTTAATTCAATATTCCAATTTTTTCATGACCAGCTTCGGTTTTCATTTCATTTGAACCATCTTCTGCACTGCACATATTGGATATATAAATAAATTATCTACAAGATCACCTCACAAACCACAAGAAGAGCTATTATTATCACATCAACAGTATGGCGAACCCTCAATACCACAGAACACCAACTCACCTATTCAACCGATATCATCACCATCAACATCAACAAGCCTATCTACAACAACATCAATAGAATCATTTCTTGAACTTGCAGATCTAAGTAGCATTCTGTCTTTTAATGGGAGAAATACAATTCCCATTAGTGGTAAAGTTATGGAATGATTTATTTCCACATCCACATAGTAGTTGATGTTTTCATGTTCATTATTGTGTTATTTTAGTAATATTATAATAATATTATTTTTTCGAAATATGTTTTAAAATAAACTCCAACAACTTTCCACTATTAGAGGTCCATTGACATGATTGTAACTAAATGTTTATAAACCATTAACTAGCCATTAATTATCCATGTACAGTATAATGGATGTCCATTTACGGCTATCTTTCTATTGAAATGGTGACCAATGGCTGATGGATGGCTTACTAATACACATTACAATGCTGTATTGATCGATTGGATAGACT
>JAULBU010016523.1:0-11675 GCA_032358235.1 Odonthalia washingtoniensis | reverse complement strand
GATGAGCATGACGAAAGGCGTCGTACTGAAAGCGATGAAAGACCAATCTTGATTGAACGGCTGGCTAACAGCCAGTGATGATGAGATAGGGGGGTAATGATATGAACAGGAGAAAGTCGTCGAGTCGAGTGTACAGAGGAAGAGAGGACACCAACCATCTTGTTAAACGAAACGTGTCAGACGATATCTGACGCTGAAGACGCGAGAGAATATAGCGACGTATGCATGTCACAATTTCAGCGAAAAAAATGCTGTGAAACGTATGGAATTTGAAACGGAGCTGTTGATACTGGAAAGCATAAAATATCGCAATGGAGAAAATTGAGTTGGAAAGGGTAAGTCACTTGGAATATCTTTAGAAAACAAAAAAAATGCAAAGGATGAAATAAGGAATAGAATTGAATTAGGAAGGACAAGCCGATTGGAAACGCTTCAGGAAACGCTTCTGAAGGTCGATTCTGATCTTTTGGAAATGGATCGGATTAGGTTGGACCTCGAAAAAGAGGAAACAAGTACCGGAATTAAAGAACGTAAACAAAAATGTACCGGATTTGCAGCTATTGTCGAAAAGCTGATTTAGTTTTTATTCGTGTATTTTTATTGAACCATGTTAAGATATTTGTCTAAACTTCGTGGTGGACAATTGAAATAACTTTGTTCCTGCCCTCCGTGTCCCATGAATATTTTAAAGTTCTAGCATAAAGAAGACGTCCTAAACATGACGGAAATAGGCGATTGTATTACTTTTAACATACGTTTGTAATAATTTGCTGTCCACATTATTAAAGTTCCTTATAGGACCACTCCACAGGGAACTGTGCTGCATTCATCGCATTGTAAGCTTGTTGCTGTGGAGTGGCTGTAGAACGAGGATACTATACTGGTATACAGGGACGCAGAACATAAGCGGCGTTCCCATAAATACAATGCTGTACAAGAACTATTTACAGATTTTCTTGGAGTTCGTTGTCGAGGTTACCCTGCTTATAAAGAGCGAGATAGTGAAGGAGACCTACTTCGGGACCGTATAAATAAAGGATCAATCCGTATGGTGTAGTAATTGTTTGATAAACCAAACAGTGAAAACGTTTGTGTCCACTGTCAAAAGATCTTTAAATATATGCTGGAGCTCTCGGTATCACCATGAATATTTTTATTCAATCAGTAAAGCCAATGTAATCGGTCTTTGGTTCTCCGTTATCGTGTAAAATATTTTCATAATCTTCTGCCCTATCATTTAATAAGTCACATCTAAGTGAAGGAATGAGTTATCCGTAAATGACGAGGAATTTTATTGCAGGTTCCAAGAATATTTCTGATAGCACATAGTCCCTCATCCAGAAAAGCAGTTCAATATCCCTCCACAGGAACGGGGAAGCAAGGGGATGTAGTAAAATACATCCTTCAGTTAGTTTGTCACAAAAGTAGCCCCTTCTTTCTGTCCAACCTGCCGATAAGTGTATAATGCGTGAGACTTGGCAGACTTCCTGCTTTGGGAATCTAAAGGCAGTTATATTTTCTTTCCAGAGAATATATTTAGATTAAATGAGATTCCTCTCACATTTCTTTTTCGTAATATAAGTTTCTCTCGGTCTCTTTTCTTTCACTTAATGCGTTTTTGTTAACTGTAGATGAACCCACGTCTATGTAGAGCATCAGTGCTTGACGTAGCATCCGCCTTTTCCGCCTAATCGTCGTCCGGACAACTTCTATTCAGTAGCCAGTTTGACTCAACAGTACATCCGATGTAGTTCCTTTTAGTTTAAAAAAGGGGGTGAATTATATGTCATGACACAAACATATGTGTAACTCGTTGTTGCTAGAAAGAAGGGAAGGAGATGTGATGAGACAAACTTTTACGTTTTACAGTTTGTTTTATGCATGTTATGGAGGGAATTTGATTTATAAATTTAATCAACTGTATTATGAATGTCCACTTAGAGGTTACTAAACACTAAAATTTCAGTCATTTTCCTCATTTTTCGTCTTGTCCAAAAGTAAAAAATGAAAAATGACTAAAATTATGACTTAAAATTTACTTCAAACTTGTGCAATAAGTCAAAATATCTTAAGTGAATTCACTTATCCTAGACGCACTAATAAATTTATTAATGTTGATGTATACATGTTTTTACTTAGTCAAGAGAACGTATGGAGACTTGCACAGTACATACAACACGGCGAAAAACCTCACATTCAAATCCGAGAAGGCCTTAGTGACAGTCACTGACAGATGCACGAGAACTTCTCGTGCAGTTGTCAGTTACTTGCATTCCCATGCTGGGTAATTATATGACAGACATGATCATTCCAGGATCATGTCTGTCATATACATGGGAATGCATCTTACGAACAGTTATTGTAAAGAGAATTTTACAAGAAACAAAATTGTTGATGGTATGATACAACTCTGGGAAAAGAAGAAAATGGGAAGCGTAGAGAAGAGGATTCCACGTGAAAGGCACTTGCCCACTTTCCTGGTTCGGAGGTGCAACGTTTGTTGCACAGGGAGCCAAAAAAGTCTCATGATGGTTATGCGGATGCAGACACTTTTAATAAAAATGAAGAGATTGGTACAGATCACGGTGAATTGGAAATAGGAGTTGTGAGAAGTGACAATGTAGAAAGCGTGTGGTGCGATGTCATAGACCGTTCCGCTACATGAAGACATCATGTCTTCATAGTAGATATGATATCTACTAGTGGGGAGATATACAATTGTAGTTCTCACAGGAGTGGCGCCTCCGGTGTCGCTAAGAAGCGTGCACGTGACCACTGGATGGATCCTGTGACCAGCGGACATATTATAAATAATAGTCATGGGGGGAGGTGCTTCAACGATGAGGAAATTGAATATGCCGAATTTTTTTGTTTTGCGAAACGGCAACGGACAATATAAGTCATGGGGACCGAAAAGGGTAAAATGTGATGGAGAAGTAAGAAAATCCATCTGTTATGAGAAAGATGAGAGTAGAAAGTCTATGGAGAAAATACGGGGACGGAGCCCACACTAAAACCAGAGATGCGAAAGATTGGAAGTACAGTATTTATACTATTGGTAAAGACAATTAAGAAAGGGAAGTTGAAGCGTCGAACATGTGTCGATTATATTTTGGATGGTCTTGTGTACGAAAACATGGCTAATATGAAGGCGTTAGTCGAAATGGAAATCGTTGGAGGTCAGAACCAGAAAAATACATTGTTACCTTTACAAGGATTGTAAGAATTTTTGAAGTATAATTATGTCACACATATTTCGGATAGTGAACATGATCCGTTACATGATATAAATTTTTCACTACTTGGATACACAGGCTTTGTGACCCTGGGTCTAAAGAAAGGACATTTCAGTGTATTGAGTGTTTGTCTCCATTTGCAGCAATAGATGAGATTGGGAATGTGATTAGAAATATGTCAGAGAATGTAGGGCGATGATAGAGGACTGTAAAAGAAAGATGTTGCTGTACATGGGGCATGTACAGCAGATATTTTCACAGTCTAAGAGAATTAGGGAAATCATGACAGAGGTGAAGAATGAAGAGGCTAGGACAGCGTGCGTCATATTTATGGATTATAAGGTGAAATTACAGCCTGTGTGACACTTTGAATCAACTTCACAATTTTTCGGGAGGAGAGGCATGTTTTGGCATGAGACGGAAGCATTTTACCGTGCTACAATTGAGGAGGAATGTGAAATTATTAGAAAAGAAAATGAACTCGGGGAAAGTGTAAACAAAAAAAGGACGGGTGACAAAGAATTATTGGAGGCAGTTTGTACTAAGAGAAAGGATACTGGGGATGAAAATAAAACAAAGGGTAAACTATATGTTTTTCGTTGACCGCATTGTACCACTAGTCAAGTTTCATAGAAAAAGTAAGTATATTGGACGATTTTCTTTATATGGTACGGAAGCAGTTGGCACAATGTAAAACTATGTATTGTGACTGATAACGCCAGGCGCTATAGAATAATTTAATTCTGCTATGAGGGTTCAAATTTGTGAGGCAAATGGATTTAACTCAAATAGGATAATCCATCCTGAGGATGGATTATCCCATTTAAGTGCAAGTTGCATCGCAGGATGAAAAGAACATGATCGATGGGAATTTTGCAATTGCGATACATCACCTTATTAGGTTTGTGGAAAACGACAAATGGATGTAATAGTGTCGGAGCACGTAGTAGAAGCCTTGGCATTCGATGGTGGGTTGGCATATACAGCTGTGAAACTTATTGTCATTGACAGAAAATTTCGTAATTTAAAGAAATGGAAAAACGGTATTGTAGTGGTGGAAAATTACGGTGAAATAGCAATATTGCAAATCGGTGCGTTGAAAATATAATGTTCTATGTAACGAGTATTCCGGCGGCTCGTACCAAAATTTCATATTCAAGAAGTTTTCCACCACTGAGGTTATGTGCAGAACAGGTGAGCACGGTGAATAATCTATGCTGAGTACCAACTATGTAGAAGTAGAACTTAACCAAGGCTCGGATGGGGCGAAAGTTGATCTTGAATACAATAATGATGGCGAGGTTGATGAACCAATCCTAGAGTTGACAGAAGGGGAAGTAAACGGTGGTCATGTGAACAGCACTGCTGAGGTTGAAACTATTCGGAGACTTCAAAGCAGAATATTAGTTGGGAGGTAACGTAGCATACTTATTGGAAGTGAGACGGGTGTGTCGATAGTTTCAACTAGTGATATACAGGCGTGGAAAAGGTGTCATTTTATTGACGATAAAAAAGCAGCTGCCGACACTGCTGCGGAATTGGATCTTGTCGGCACAGAAATGGATGAGGGAGAGGAGGCTCATGCAGCAATAGAGAATGCGGATAATGTATAAATGGGAGATGTTGAAGTAGAAGTGGACAAGGAGGAATCAGATGATGAGGTTTGTGGTGGGATTCGTGCTGGTTGAGGAGCGCGGGTGTGGGTGAATTCCCAATTACTACTGTGTAAAGTGCCTTTGACGGTGTTGGACGAAGATAAGGAGAGACATGCATGTTATCGATGTAATGTTGTTCTGTACGAACAAAGAACCATAAGACGTGCAGTTGGTATTTAGTATGATGAAAATTATACGGAAAGGGGGTGCAGATGTATATGCCTGCTGAAATAAATCCGTTGCTGTCTGGTATCGTGGTTGGGTGCAGTTTATTGCAGATAAAATACAGAAAGGGATGGGCATGTAAGACAAGGAGAAGGGAGACTATGGGTGTTAATAAAATTGGAGCCAATGAAACAGATATTAAGAAATGGTTCGAATTGGGCACGACAGAGCCCGGGAAAAAGATGAGTGTTGCAATGGTGATGAATTTCATCCGTATCACTGAGATTAATTACATTATTACATTATGATCATATAGTTCATCATAAACCTTCTTATCACATTTTTCACATAACAGCCCCAGTGTCAGTAAAACCCACTTCACCCGTACATGTACTATTTATTTTAACACATACATTACTTAATAGACTGGGGGTATTATATTCCACTTCCATGGAACAATAAAATGTTAGTTTCTCAACCACAAACGAGGGAGGTCTCACTGAGCATAATACAAGTACCACAATTCACATATAGTTCGTCATCATCCGCTTCATCTCATCCATCACATAAAAACAGACTGGAAAGACAATTCAAACAAAGTGCTGCATTAAATAATGAATGTAAAACGCATTTTACCTTGTGATTACAAATTACAACTTCAACGAAAAGCACAACAACGATATTGATGTGCGACCCTAAGTGGGTACCCCTCTCGCAATGTGCAAACAACATGTAACTGTTTTCATCCTCACCGACAATGTTGTTTTTTATATTCTCATTGGTGCATACATCATATTTCTTTCCATTTCCTAGGCCTCTATTTCTCCTCTGTCTACCATATCTCATTATAAGCATCCCAACCAAATTCTTCTTCATCTCCATGATCAAATTCTTCATCATAATATCTTCAATCATAGTTATAATCGCCATCATCAAAATCATTGCGATCCTTTTCTTCGTCAAAACTATTGTTATCATATTCATCATCACCCTTCCGTTCTTTCTCTTGTTCTACTTCATGTACGCCTATACATTACCATACAAAAGAATTCATGTCCTGCATACATGATCACCAATAATTTGACAGTACACCAACAAGCGCAATACAGTTCGCGAACTGTACATTCCGCAATAACTAAATAAAGAAACACTTATAAATTCAGAACATGACATCATTCTTTTCCTATCCTTTTTCGAATAAATGTATCTATCTAAAGGCGGCACATGGGACACCAATGGTGCACTACACCAGTGGTGTCCCATGGCATGGAACGCCCGCAAGTTTATGAAAACAGATACTTAAATAATGAAGGCAATTAAATATACTACAGCTGTATAATTTCAAAGTTTTCTGATAGCTCTACTAATAATTCAATAAATCACGATGAGTCACAATGAAGGGCTATACACATAGCGTCGGATGTACAGGTACCCACATACTCACTGCGTGATTCGTACAAGTCACATGATGACCTACATCTTCACTTCATCTCACATGTCATACAATTTCCCCGGCTCAATTGGTCCTCAACATTACATAATGTTGCAACATGCATTTGGAATTTTCTCAAACCATTCCTCCGTCAACCAATTTACTATCAATGATGATTACATTGTGTCACTATTAAAAATATATCTATATCTGTTTTTGGCTTTAATAATATATACGTTTTCCCAAACCACACAGTCCCTCTCGCCAACTGGAACATGTAAAAAATTACATCACGATGTGCAACTACCGGACTCTATTATTTTAATGAGTACAACACTGAAAACAGGGCAAATATTTAATTTTCTTCTACTTCATTCGAGTCTCACCCCTCATGAAAATATAGACAATTAAAATTCTACAGTCATAATTCCCATCAGATCAACATCGAAATACCTTTTCTTAAAAAAAGAAAACAATTACAGAAATTTCATCTTTTCTTTCGATGATTCTCATTTATTAGCTCGTAAAACAACATTTCATACTTCGACTTGACAAAGCCATAACAAATAACATTTACTATCAATTAGAACTAAAACCACAAACATATTTCTTCATGCGTTCCTTATTTCATATTCATCATATATTCTCAAACATTGTTCTACAACTCAGAACAGACATATCGTCCATCCATATTTTTTGAAACACCTGCTGACAACAGAAATACTACCATCCGGCCCGTCTCATCTTGCCATACCACCCTTCGTGACATGGAGCGTATCATTCGAGTTGAAATACTACTCATTCACGTACTCCATCAACTTCCTCATCATTGCTCTATGAAGAAAAAGAAAATCTTGATTCTTCTTTTCTCCTCCACTACAAAACGGTGCAGACACATTTTTAATTGACCCAACGTCGCAAAACGTTCCTATTTCCGGCTCTTTTTTTTGAATACATTCCTCGTTTACCTTTCCTGTAGTATTTTTCATTTCAACAAGTTCGATTTTTTTGGTGTTTGCCATCAACTTCTCTGAAAATTTCGGCACCATACGAACGACCACACGTTATGTTTTCAATCTCTAACTACCTTCTGCCCATTGTTTCCTCCTCAAGTTTTGTAATAACTATAAATGTACCATCCTTTTCTCCGTTGTGTAGTTCCCACTGTGTTTTACACACCTGCAAACACCAATCTCGGAATCTTGTAGAACATCGTTCCCACTGTAAAACATTCCATTACTCAATCGTAGGTTTCGTCCTCGATCCCCTGCAATTTTTTCAAGTAGTATACCAACTATTTTATTTGCAATTTTCTCCAGCTCCTCAATAGAGCGTTCCATTTCCACTGCGCTTAGTCTCACTCCATTTATTCTCAATAAATGTATACGTCTACCCAAGTGCACATACTCACACAATTAATGGAAAATTCTTCTGTCAGCATCTGGCTTGTTCTCAAAAGAGGAGTCATTCCAAAAATCATTTGAATCAAGCGTGTTTTCTTTCCTACTTTTCTTTTCTTGCGCCTAGTTGAGCACTTCAAGTGCTAGTATCTAAGTTACTAACACCATTTTCAGCTCGTAACCTTACTTGTGGGAATATCGTCTTCCATTCCAGCATTTCCCTTTCCACAATTTTCTCAAATTCTCGTCCTTTACCCCGGGATACACTTCCCGGGATAACAGCTCCGGTTTAACTGTTATACATTTCCTTCTCATCATCAGTGATGAGGAAGATCAACTCCGTCTTCAAGATATGCTCCCGCTCCACACCACCACTAATCCTCATATATCGCTTTACGTCCTCTACATATTCCACTCTTTCATGAATATCGCAAATCTGTGTGTGAAATAAATAAATAAGAAACGCATAAGGTTAGATTACATATTTCACACAAGAATAACAGTAAACACAGTTTGTATTGTTGAATCGGTTGCAGTGAAATTTGGATCATTCCTGTTTCGACACGGTATTCACACAGAGACATACAGAAATTTTTCCATATCGGGGGAAATGTTACACAAACTACGTAAAAATATTTTCACAAAAGATGTTCACCAACGTTTTCCTCTGACTCTTCGCAAGGAGACGCTCACTTCTAAACAAATAAATGATTACATCTCACACAGCCTAATAAACTTTGTTGTGTGCGGAAGGGTTTTTTTTTTGAGAAAACCCTTCTATATTACACATTATATACACACACGCTGCTGCTTTCGGTAAGCCACCGGCATCATCACTTTTCACTGCTTGTATACTTATGATTTACCTCCATGTGCAGTTATACACTGTGCAAGAAAAGAAGGCTGTACATCCTTCGGAATGTCACAATACAAAGTATGGACATCCGCATAAAAGCCTCTCCGTGACATTTTCCACATTTGTGACATTTGCTGGATAACAGCATATGGAGGAAATTCTCATTTTCTGTACTGGGCACTTATCATACACTTAAAATAATCAATCTACTACCAAGTCTATTGCTCCATCCATATATTTCATATAACATCTACGTCCATTATATTTTCATTACTCTAATCTACATCGATGGATGATACCGCATCCCGTACCCCACTTATACCCCAGCTCCCAACTTTTACTAATGTCTTTAAGCCTATAATCTATCTCCACAACTGCACGGGAACTATCGCCTAATGTTAGGCTATATGGCCATGTAAAAAAGAGCACAAGTCTGAAAGTATCTTACGTCTCCTCCGTGTCAAAATTGTTTTCCTAATCATAGTCATCAAACAATACTAACTACAACACCAACTTATATGATACCTCAAACGAACAACATCACATGGTATCCTCCATAATATCAACATAGATAAACTCAAAATTACTTCCTATACTTCCTCTTACTTTTCCAACTTTAACACGAATAATATCAGTAAGGATACGGTTCGCGCCTCATCACCCATATCATGTAAATACAAGCACCGTAAAGGTATATCTCTCAGCACCTGAAAATCTGAGTACATCCCTCCTCCTTTTATCCGGTATAAAAAACACGCAGATGATTCATGCTACATGCTCTCCGGCCTCATTTACAGCAAACTTGCCGACCCCGCCGCCTAAAATTATGACAACCTCACCGCACAATATCCACAACCACGAAAATAAATTCTGATGTAAATACATCAACATAATACCGCACTTCCTTTTTAAATACCACAAAACATGAATGATTCAATATCTCATCGTTTCACACACCATTAATTATGTCTATATACCCACGTAGCCACTTCTTCCCGCCCATCATGTCAGAAGCGTTAGGCATAATTGAACACAATTCAAGTTCCCCGTCACTGTAATAGCACCTTGAACTGTCATAGCATCATAGCAGCACGGCTCTTTCGACTCTTTTTGATCTTCGGCTCCTGTCTATGTATCCCCGTTATCTCCGCTCTCAACTAATCAGTCATTCTCCCATATAGATAAGGCCGGTCCAAACCGTACACAGCGGTCAGCTAGATTGATGTTTTACTAAAAAACCCATTTAGGAAATAATACTATCTCCTTGAGATGAAATTCTAGCTCATGTCCAATCCTATTCATCATGAAATTCATTTGGAAGTGTATTTAATGCAATTTTTGGGCTAGATAATAAACTGTCTGAGATTATCTGGTCGTTCTCATATTTCCGAGGTTTCCATAGTTGGAAATCAGTGTAATCATCGTGGTTACACTGATTTTCCAACTGAAAAGCATCACACTCCAACCATGATGGTTGGAGTGTGAAGCTTTTCAGTCGGTAATGTGTGGATATAAGTCTAAAGTTGATATTGGAATTGTATTTTAGTGCATCGAGATGGACCGTCAGGAAAACAAATACCTTTACAAATGAGATAAAGGCCTACTGAGAAAAGTCCTAGTAGGCCTTTATCTCACTTGTAAAGGATATCCTGAAATACCCAATCATATTTGAGTACAGGAGGTTGTTTACAGTATATAAACAGTAAATTAAAATGTATGGGTTGATTCGACATGTGACAAGTCATTCAGTTATAATTGTTATAATTTGAAAATTGTGCGGGTATGGCGCGCGAGAGAAGCAACTGTGTTTACACAGTTACTTCTCCCGCGCGCCATACCCGCATATCTACAAAAAACGAACCAACTAGTTATAACTAGTCGGTGCGTTTTTTGTAGTTCTGATCATTTGGGTAATCACTCAGTCCTTTCCATAGTCGTTCCTAATCACTATAGAAAGTAAAATTAACTACACACAATCTCTTACTCACCAGGAAAACACCCTTCAGCGATGGACTAGAACAATATAAACCAAGCGCTGAGTCAACTCCCAGACATAGCGGCAGGCCGCAATAACGAACTTCGTACATATCCACATGAGGAAATGGGTGAGGATACAGATGAGGAGAATGACTCCGAGTCTCCCATATTCGATAGATTCTATGACAACGGCAGAACCGGTTTAATAAATAACAAGACAAATTTCTCTGTGCTGGAATTAGAGAAGCTATGGGGCAAAAGTTCGGAATTTATCAAGTTCAAGTACAATTACAATTTCGGGCGCGATCGCAAATGTTCAATCTCGTAGAAAAATGCTTTGTTTATGGTTCTCACATTGATGAAGCCTGGAGGGTAGTGGAATTTTTCGGCGAGAATTTTGTGATGAAGGGGCCGACATTTGAAAGGGTAATAGTGCGCTATGTATCACTCAACTCATATTTCCTTTACAAAATTTTTGTGGAGAATGTTAGTGAATCGCATCTATGAAGTGGGTGATGGGGGATAAGTCTTTGTTCAAGAAACTCAAATTCGCAAGGTACGCCACCGACGTTACCTTTCAAAATTCGTACAGACCTACCGAAAGTCTTCAAGAGATTAAAAAGTAATTTTCCGGTAAGCACAAGTTAACGGATATAAGGTTGAGATGTCTGTTTTGACATATGGGCCAGCAGTTGGTGCTACCTGCCATCACCCGGAATCCATTTCCGACTTGCTCATATTTCAAAAGAATACCTCCTTTCTCCATTCTGCGACGAAAAAGACAAGAGAAGAACGTTCTCTTGATGATTTTGGTGACTTCAGTTCCGAATATCCTCGTTTATGGGGTATTTTGGTCTACAAGGAATATCAGGGTCTACATGAGTTTATTCCTGGAGTACATCCTATCAAGAAGCCTTTAAATGGTACTTTGACGCACGCACAGGTACAGTTTAA
>JAULBU010016512.1:0-20899 GCA_032358235.1 Odonthalia washingtoniensis | reverse complement strand
GGCAAGTGGCGAAGAGGACGTATCAATTGAAGATGGGTACATGCGAGTTTGGTTTACAAATTTATTATTCTTTTTTCGAATTCATGCACATTTAGATGGCCATAGTGCGAAGTGCATAATCGAAGACAATGTCCAGAGTGCAAACAACGCTTTGAACAAGAGTTATGTTTCGTTCGGTTTTGTGATGTTTTAAGTGATAAAAAACTTGCAATTGATGGTATAGATAACAGCCTTGGTGGTTTGCGTCTCCACTTCCAGAGTCATGAAGTAACATCGGGATCAACAGATTACAGGAAACAGAAAGGGCTGATACCAATATACACAATCAGGGGCTTAGAAAACATTGTTCCAGCTGATGTGGAGATGAGATTACTGCGTAAACCAAATTTAAGGACGATCGCTTTTGACAATTTACGAAGTGGTGAAGAGGGGTGGGCTTCCGATATGTTTTATATGAACAAGTTTTGTCACCCACCGGGGGAACTGTACGAGGATGAAACATCCGAGCAGGTTGAAGAACGGGAAGAGGATGATTAAGCGCAGAATGACTAAAATTCATTATAGATTAAAAGCATTATTGATTAAAAGAAATTGAAACGATAATATGTGTCCTCATAGAAGGGTGAACACATTTGAAAAAGAAACATTTCTTTGCTTTTAAACTAAAGGAGAGAGAGAAATGGAAACGATAGCCTCTAGTCATAGAAGAGGCTCATAACAGTGTAAACATAATTGAAAAAGAAACTTACCTTATGAATGAAGACAGAGAAAGTAAAAAATATAACGGGGACGGCGAGGAAAGCAAGAAATCGAAAGAAACCATTGGAAAAAGGAGCTAAATTTCCTCATCATGATTCCACATATCATCATATTCCATGTCTAAACCCTGATATATGCGCTTCCTATTAATATTTACGGGGCAATTATCATTATCTTCTGTATAAATTTCGTTGTTTACATCAATAATTCTATCCTCGACTATAACTTCCATGGGTTTTCCCAAACTCGCTGTTTGCATAATTTAGCAATCAACTACATTTCTGGGCTCATTTGATACCAAAGATTTAAATACCTTCGGCGTTAAACGGATAAAATAATGGCCGTTACCAGTATTTTGAAAGCAACATGTATATTTTCGACGATTGTTGTATAGTCTCTGTTTTACTGATCCTTTCATCCATACACTTAATTCCAAATCAAGCTGTTCTTGGTCTTCAACTAAAGCATCTTCAAATGTATTCACACATGTTTTAATTATTTGAGCAGCAGCTAACGGCATTTGCTCCATTAAAACACGTTTGATCTCCATTGGTATATTTCCACCGCTTCGGCTTTTTGGTGATGGTTAAACTGTCTCTGCATTACTATTTTTCATTTGATCATGACAGTTTTCCTCCTCTTCATCAGCCTCAGGTTCAAATCTGAATGAATCTACAATAGAAGTGATGATAGAATCTAATCTAACTAGAGACATAATACCACATGTATCGGCTCTATTTGAGTCAAAGTTATTATATGTACTCAAAGCATTCAAAGCTTCATCGTTCTCAAATGGAACCTCAGTAGAACCTGGAGGTACTTTTCTTCCCATTATTCCTTTACAACTTGCCTCGCAAATAGCATCCTACTGAGATGTGCGCCAAAACGCCATGTCTCGAACTCCAATTCTATTATTCTATGAATCTTGTCGTATACCTCTCTTTTGTGTTTACTTCTGCGACTCACATGACACGGTTCATCTGGGTTTCTGGGAGCTATAATGTCTCTATAACCTAGACAACTTAAAAAGACCTCTTTTACTCTTTTCTTACGCGTACCAAGTGTCTGTCCACAAACACACTCAGACCTTTTTCAAACTTCGACACTTTTAGATGCGCATTCAGTTTCTCGAGAGCTTTAGAAAGAGAAGGATTCCTATAATGGCGAAGAGAAGTAACTGCTGCTTGCCTAACAAAATTTGAGAGACATCTTTTGTCCAACGTGAATAATTCACCGTTCATTGCCAACTCCATGGGACACTTCGGGGCATAGATTCCATGTACATGTATGGTTCCATCCTCTTTAAAATCATAGTTCTAAAATGGAGCGCCAAGGGGATGACGTTTCGTACCGCTTTTAAATACTTTTCCGATGTCTTCACTTCGAAGCAACTTCCTATCCAGTCGTGTACTTTTAAGTCGTCATTACAGCGGTAGTCTTCATTTTCAATTATAGAACTGTTCGGAGACCACGGAATTTCACCGTGAATACTAGAACACCAAGCCTCCGTTACCTCAGAAATATATTGGTGGACTGATGGTGTCATTTTCTTCATGTATTGAGCTACATAGTCAACAACAGAAGACGGATAACTTTTCCCATGAGGTTCCCTCTTCATAGCTATTTGTGCAGATGACGTTCCATTCTTCATTTGTCTTTGTTTTCCTGGACTTGACGCAGATGCAGAGGAAGTCATAACGCTTTCTTCAATTTAAAATTGGAACTGTACTGCTCTTTTTTCTTCAACGAGACGGGCGCATTTTTCTTCATACAATTTTACAGTACCACTGCGACGGCGACACCATCCTTTAATTTCTTCATAAACTCTTTTTAAACTATTGAATTAATTCACTGTCGCAACCATTGTATCTTCATCATCCCCTTCTGCACTTATTGTATCGATTTTAATTAGGTTCGAAGGTCGTTCTGATCTTCCACCCCTTTTCCTGTCCTATGATCTTGCAATCTTCCTTATCGCACCATATGCCCTATAATTATTGCCATTTTCTATACGTCCTTGTATTTCTTCATTCTCTTCACTTCTCATTTGAATCGGATCAGTGACTTCAGGGTTAATTTCAAATGCCGGGTTACTCGTTACGTCACCATTATCATTATCATCATCACGTTTTGCTCCTCTCCTATGTTTCCCATGCGCTCTTACCTTCATCAAACTAGGACTCACCATCCTATAATTCCTTCCATTTTCTAAACATCCTCGTTTTTCTTCGTTGACAAAATTTCGATTTCGAATTGGAGCAATTGGAGCAGCCACTTTAGAGTTTATTTTCAACACTGGTTCGCTTATTACAAAATCATCAGAACGGTCGTTACTAGTCTCAACATTCCTAGCATTGGTATAAATGAACACCGCAGATAATTTCATAGATGCACCCGCCATCTTTGAGTTAGTATCCAATACCTGTGTACTAGATTTCCCTAAACTCAACGAGGAAGAGCTTGAAACAACATTTGTATCATCTTCTGCTGTTTTCTGTGTCAATGCGGCTTTCGAAGACAATATTCGTCCTCGATGTGATTTTCTGATACCTATAGAAGGTGATGTTTTGCATTTCTGAGGATCATTGATACCATGTTTTCCCAAACCATCTACCGGTTCAGAATCAGTTCTGAAATCCTCCCCTAACGAAACAGCTTCCGTCAAAAATAGAATGTTTGGAGGAGTAAACTGTACTTGTTGATCACGTATTGGTGACTCATGATCACCTACACATTCATTTGTTGTTCATTTCGAGGACTACATCTAACTCTATTACTTTGTTTCTTTGAGACACGACGAGTTTGCGGTTTGCCAGAATTTGTTTCGATTGAAGACTTACTTTTCGTGGTGCCATGATGCTTGTGAAAAAGAAAGGCGGCTTCAGCGCTGCGAGTACCTGTTTGACGATCAGTTTCGTGCGTCATTCTTTTATTTTCCGTAGACCCGTGACTTGGGCGTGGCGATAGTGATTACCTTATAGGACTTGAAAGGGGGATACCAACCATTGGGTGTGGTATTAATGAACAAGGGAAACATCGTGAAAGGATATCTCAGCTTAAATCAATACATGGTCAAGTGTAACGAAAAGTAAGAGCAATTTTTATATCACCACTATTACCTTTAATATCACAGTTATATAATAAATTATAACCGGTATTACTTTGGGAATCTTCTTTTTATTTATTCAACAGCGTCATCATCATCAGACATTTCATAATCCTTCTGAACCATGACATCTTCGTCATCTTCTTCATCTTCGTCCGTTTCTGAATTCAACAATGCGATTTCAACCATGACAAACCGTGAACTCGTTTCCGCAATGAGCTCGGATCATATGGAACATACGGAATCACTTTTTTCTTCAGGAACGAAAAGGGACGTGCCCGGAAAACACTCAACAGAGTTTACAAAAAGAACACCAACGAAGTTCATTTGTTGATGGTCCTTCTCAAAATGTGTCGCAAAACAACTGCACGGGTTGCACTAAAAAGTCGTGCTGCGGTACACAAATTACCCCTTTCCAAGTTCCTTCATCAATACAAGGATGGTACTGTGTATGAAGCACAGAGTATTGAATTATCTTATGATCAACTACTTGAACCCATTCATCAACAATCCAATTCAGCAATTCGAAAGATTTAATCTCTTATTGAGAATATACCATCACCTCCACCATTATTTATTGAAAATATCCATCTACTTCTCCCCTCATATCAATAAACCACCATTACGTTTATCTTCTCGTGAACCAAATCAGGCTAGTCCAGATGATACCCACTGCGATGACTTCACCTCGTGGTTATCATCATTTGAAGATTTCACTAAACAACACAACGAGTTTCTACAATGCTTGGAAAAGATACTCAGAAGGGACAGTGCAAGGATCGTTCACGTAGGGTGGCCCTCCAAAAAATTTAATGAGGACCCAACGTAAAATTCCTTGCTTGTGGCAGAGGGGAAACCAATTGAAAGCTACTAGTTGAGTTATACTCGCACTTGAAGAATAAGAGAGAAAGTTGTGGCGATAAACGATCCAAACGATCCAGAGAACGGAACGGTGGTTGCTCTTCCATGACGAAAATCCAAAAAAGGAATGCAAGGAAGAAAAGATGATTGCAAGTATTGCAATCATCTTCTCTTCCTCTATTGAATAAAGATCTGCTATTGTAATTTTACATTTCGGTGCAAATTTCTGTACACTATTTTATTCATCGCCGTTCATATTTGCACCTCTCCACGACCGGCGTGGGACAGACCCGTTCATGTTTACACCACCCAAAGACCGTCGTGGAACAGACTCGTGTATTTACAAGTTTCGTTTTGGAGGGCGGGTTCGGGGAATGAAGGGTGGCGAATTATGAACTCGAAGGATATGAAGTGGTATGATTAAATATTATGTACGTCCTGGATCATTCGCAGCCATACATCCTTTATTTGAAAATTGTTTCATTTCATTTGCCCCAGTTGGAGTATTGATTTGGAAAGACGACTTCAATGCTGCGAGCAGCTGTTTGAAGTTTTTCAACGTGCGTCTTTCCTATAACTTGAGTTGTGTGGTGATGAAGTTTAGACGGTGGAGATGTTTCTGATGTTGTTGAAGTTGATGGTGGTAGAATAGATTTTAATTTGGGTCAATGTTGCCATTCGTGTAACATTGTCGTGGAGATGGTGGTGATGTGGGTACGGAAGGACGAATGGTGACGTTAGAACCTGTATTGTTCACTGTTTTTCCTACTCAATTGGTCTTCACGGTCGGGAATAAGGCTGCGGATGACTGGGAAAATTTAAAAAACGAATTCCAGCTCGGTGATGAAAACGTGCGAACCCTCTACGGATAGTCTGTTAATTGATCAGTTGCTATGACTGCTGATTGTTTTCATATATTGAGTCCTTTTGGGAGTTGTTCTACTGAGTTGATCACCGACAAGGTGCTCCAAGTTTCTGTGTCACAGTCTTCGGTAAAATCTTCGTCGCACGTTCAAAGCGCAGCAATGGTTGATCAGGTATAATTTTTTTTCTGCTCCTTCGGAAGATGCAATAATTTCACCCGTTACACCTTTTTTATGATCATTTGCCCCGGTTGGAGTATTGATAAATATTCAAATTTTGATTTTAAATGTTTTTCCAGGAAGGCCAACTGACTGAGCTTCAGGCAATTACATTTAGACATCTTTGAAACTTGTCACGAACTGCGGGCCGCACTCCAAGTCTAACTTCAGACATTCGTTCAACAAACTCGTTCTATCTGAACAAGAAGTCAGACGATCTCCTCCCACGAAAGGAATAGCGGTTACGTCATGAAAACTACGGCACAAGTAATGATTCGTACTAAATAACGAAGAAAAACGCTTTGACAACTTACTCTCATTATCATCCCTATCATCACCATAACCCTCACACCACTTCCAACTTCTATACTAACTAATCCATCCGCAATATTCCCCAAAACCCGCCGAGCTGCTTTCGCGACTCATTTTCCTCCTCAACATTCGTCCCTTGATCCTGCAGTGGATGTTACGTTTCTAGTAAATTTTTCATTAACTAGAATGATCAAATTTGTTTTTTGGGTTATTTTTATGTCCTTTCTTTTTACTAATTTCATACAGTCCAACCCGTTTATATATCGTTCTAAATGATAAGATACGCTCACAGTTATTAGGAAAGTGTGGTATGTAATGTGAACAAATTGGTGGAACTGTTCAATGTGTTGAAGTTTCCGCCAAACTCGGTAGTTGGTTAAGTGAACTGTTGGATGCTGTTTTAGTCGAAGCGGGTGATATAGCAACTGATGATGAAATTTTAGATGAAACGGGACGAATGGTTTGTTTAGAAAGTCTTGTGGATCTTTCTATGGGAATTGTGGCAATTGTGGTCGTCAAGAAGGGTACGATAAAACGTGGAGATTTCATCGTCATGCAATGTGTGCAACAATTCGGTGACAGGAGTGAGGGAGAACTTTATGGACGTGTAAAAATGATTGTTAATACCGAAGGTAAGGATGTGGAACAAGGTGGTGTTGTTGAAGCAGTAGGTGTAGTCGGATTAGGACTTGGTGTCAAACAAGGATGTATTTTATCGGTAGCAGAGACTGAGAAGGAAGCAAATGTGAAAGCAAGGGAAATTGATGGACGGAACAATGGAGCTAACATGACTATACAGACTGCGAATCACATCTTAGCAGAACGAGCAAACAAAGAACGACGCATGTGTCATGATGATGTCGTCATGACTGGTTCTAACTATGCATCTACGAGCATATCTTCTGGATAGATGGTGAAAGGTAATGAATATGAAGATGCCGATGGGTACGACGAAGAAAACAATGTAGAAGAAAGAAAAAAATGGGTACAAGTCGTTGTCAAGGGTGATGAAAGAGGAAGTGCTGATGCAGTAGCACAGTGAATGAAACGATTAGAAGATGATGACATCGGTGTGCGTATCGTACGCATCGGAGTAGGTGACGTGACAGATGCAGACATAAAGTTATCAACAGCTACGCATCTATTGAACCAAAAGAGCAAGAAACGTAAAAAGAAACAACAAAAGAATGAAAAAGAGAATAAAGAAGATGAAAAGTGGGTGTTGGCTGCGTTTAGTGTCCGTGTGCGAGAGTCTATGCGCAAAGCTGTGGGATCAACTAATGTTCATGTTATACAAAATGGAATTATATATCAATTAGAGGATGGGGTAAGGAAATTGATGGAATGGACGGAATGCGTGACAAGCTGACTAATGACAAAGTTGTTGGCGTGGCTGGTGTTGTGAAAGTATTTAAGAAGGGCGTTATTGGTGGACACACACAATCTCTAGACTCAACGATTATGGATGCCTCAAGCACAATACCATCCACCTTAGTAGATCTAATCACCGATGAATTATCCCCACATTTGAAATCCATACCACAGACAATGAATCTGTTGTTCACGCCGTCATCTGTAAAACAAAAAACAAAAAACACAAAGATATCAAAAACAAGGACGAAAATAATGCCAGTAGTGACTATAATGGGTCACGTCGATCACGGAAATACATCATTACTGGACGCATTACGAAGCTCGGATGTTGCAACTACCGATGAAGACGGTATTAATACAATCACTGTCTAAATTTTCAGATCATGTCAATATTATTATAAAAATAACGTGCTCCCATTTGCCAAAAGTATTTACCAACATGCCAGAAAATTTAGTAATTACTCGAAAAATTTGGCCAATAGAATTATTTCACACAATTTTTTAACACGTGTCAACCTTTTTGGCCGTATAGTGTAGAATTTCGTATCGGTAATTGTTTGACACCTGTCAACTTTTTGGGCGTACAGTGCAATATTTTTGACATTTTGCAAAATAGTTACACGATGATGTCAAAAGTAATTTGAGCATTACTCAAAACATTTTGTGCATTATCCAAAATATTTTAGTATTATTCAAAAATATTTTGAGCATTACTCAAAATGATATTGATATCATGCTCAACATATTTTGGAAAATGTCAAAATCTTTTTCAGTCCCTTCTTTATAACATTTTGTTACATTTTGAGAATACAGAAAAATTATGATCCTAAAAAGCATCAATGTAAATTACCAAAAAACTGCCCAAAACGTTTTTGGAAATCTAACATCAAGACATTTTGACTTCTTTTGGAAAGAACGAACTATGAGATTTATAAAGGCTCCCAAAAGGCACCAAAATGCTTCCCAAAAAAAGAAAAAAAAAATTTTTTTTTGGTATTTTTTGGACCCCGAAATATCCCAAAAACCAAACGTGTTTTGGACCTTTTTGAAAACGAATCTTACTGACAGGGGAAGAGAATAGAGCAAGAGAAGGAAGTTGGGAGACAAGGAATAAGCTAACGAGCGAATACCGGGTTTATAATTCCCTCAACAGTTAATAATCCCCGCCGACTTCTGGAAATTGGAAACCTGCAATAATCGATCGGATTATTTTTCTCTGTTGTTGGTTGTTTTCCGACTGCAGGTGATGTACGATGTTCTTTCGTATATCCGGTCGGTGGTAAGCTGCTTCTGAGAGTCAATTCTGAGTCTGAAAAATCGCTTCGAATGTGTCTACCTTTACTGATAATATCTCCGCACAAATGTGGTGGGGTATGTACACTAGAATTGGATCAAATTCCAGTTGGGCCGTGGAGCATCACACCTGTGTTAGATTAATTCATTTCCACTTGTTTATAATCCCCACGAAGCATGTATCAGTGACATTAAGTATGTTACTCAAGTGTAACTAATGCCTTAATTATTCAGAGTCCTTCCACGGGTGAGCCGTGTACTGTACCTTTCATGAAACTTTATTTCTTGACACTGTGTCCCTGACCATCTATCTTTAATGATTGTATAATAATCATATCCTTTTATACCACTATACCGTTACCTACAGTTTTTATCCTTCCTTTCCATTATCATTCTTCTCTAATGATATTCTTATAATAATCTTACTACCTTTCACCAGTACGTGCGCTATCAACTCTTCTTTTCAAGCGTATCCCTTCCATCTATTCATCCTTCTTTTGGCGGTACATAATTCCTTTTGATGATAGTTTTTATTCCTTCCCCATTCATCGTTCTCCTTTCTTTAGTTTTATGGCGCTCTCTTCTTGTCATTTCATCATCGTTTAAAATCATCTTGCTATCTCATTCAACATTATCTTGTCATCTCTTCATCATCATCTTGTCGTCTGAGTTCATCATCATCTGATCACCAAGTTATCATCCTGCCTCTCCATAATCGCACCTCTCCTTGCCCTGTTGGTTACACGAATCAATCAGTTCGATGTCGAAGGCATCGACAGGTATGTGATTAATGAGGTGAGTAGCGTGGTGCAACAGGTTTTACACGTATGGTCACTCTGAACTCAATTTTTTGAACCTACAGTAGTTGTCACTTTTTGCACCAAGTCGGTATCGACGGAGGTGCCACATGGCCACGTGTGTAATTTCTCACAGTACGCCCACTTAACCACAGGCTGGTGTGAAAGGGGGCCTACTTAAGGGGATACGCACGGACGGAACCACCTTGATCTTAATAACGACAAGCATCCTCGAGACTTAGTGCGCCCTCAAACTTTCGTTCATCGTCAAACACGGAGCTCTTTCGGCTTCGGTAAGTTATCAACCTCACTGGTGCAAGTTGCTTTGCCCCGCCTTTCAAGCGACGTCCTGGACTGGCGCCAACCAGCAACCTACTCGATCATCGATTTCCTTCACCTTCAAGGCGAAGGGAGGCGACGACCGCGTAGTGGTAGGTTACTATCGCAATCCCGGATCGATTTACGTTTGTCGATTAGGCTTGTTTCCGTCCTAGCCTCTTTCCTCGTTTGGAAGTCCGACTTAAATTTCTGGAGCAACAGTCTCCGCGGATACCTTCATCAGACCACCATCTACGACGTTTCAATCTCTTCCTCCCCTTTCGGTGGAGCGCATACATTAAACGAGTTACTCGGAACGAAGGGCCTCGAACTTCCTTTAAAGCCCCATCACCTACTCCGTTTGGAGTGTATTGAATTTCAAGAAGGTATAAGGCGTTTCTGGATAGAGTTGGTAGGGACAAGAGAAGCGAGGCCGTTGACAATAGCGAATGTTATTGAGAAAAACGAGCGAGGTATGGGAGTAGCTATTATTGGATATTAGAGAGAGTAGGGACAACTAATGAGGATACTTATTAGGGTAAGATACAAGGACGGGTGCGAACCGATAAAAATACCGTTTGGGTGATGATTTGACAAGATGACAACGCCTATAGTTAGTATCAATCAAAATCTGAACGGTTTAATGACTGATGGGTAAAAACTGAGGAGATGTAAAAAGAGAAAATAGAATGGTGCTTGATGCGTTATTAAAAAGAGTGATGAAGCCAAAAGCGGATACAAGAGACAGAATATCACTGTTGCGTAAGATAGGAAGGTAAGCCAGAAGATACTGTATGGTTCCTAATTAGAGTGGGTTGTGTTAAAGTAGAAATGTAAACCAGAAGATATGTGTAATATTTTATAAGTTGCAATTAGTGCGAGTGTTTTGTTTTAAGGTAAAATGATCTGAGGTCTGTTTATACACTAACGTTTCACCGTATCCCACGTCGACCGTGTGGCTGTGAATCATCAACTCCGGATTGTATCGGAACAAATCTCGTCCTTCAACTCTTGTTAACGGATGCGAGAAAAGTAAATCTCCCATGGTTTGGCAGCAACGCGCCACAAGCACTGGAGGCGCCCTGAATACGCTCAAAACATTTGTTGTGTTTGTATTTTGATGATTTCCAGTAGCCCAATCTCTTCTTTTCCAGAGACACATCGAAGTAGAGACTCATAGTGTAGATTATCGCCAGTGGTAGAGGAAACGTAAGAGACACGGACACTCCACAGAACTGCCAAATGAGACGGAAATGCACCGACCCCGCTGGAATTCTGTTTTCCCATGGCCACGGAGTAGAATCGGGATTCACTTACCTCCCTTAGGATAAACTTATAGAATTCGTCCGAAATATCCAGAACAGCAAAAATGGAGACAATATTATGCCCTCTGCTCTCAAGAATGGCATAATGGTAATTCAACGAGAAATAGTAATGGAGTGGGGCTACAAGAAAACATTGCCAAGTGGCCCAATATTTTCATGCCCCATTGAAGATCTCATGTACGATGTAGACAATTAAATTCGTGTACTACAAGAAAAGGGATTGCACACTCAACGTCACAACGTTCTGTCTTGTGATGTTCTTCTAAAGTTGTTTGAGTCACCCTCACTGTCCCCTGATTCGACTCGTAGATATAAAAATCTTCAAATTTTTACTGTCGGTATCTTGACTGCAATGAGGCCAACTGCCCTTTGTTTCCTCAAAATGACGCAGTTTAAAAATATTAACATGGGCTCTGATGAAGTTTGGAATGTGAGTGGTTTTATTGTAAGCAAACAGGGAGCTTTTGAAACGTCTGAAGAATGTTGCATAGCAATTTTACAGAATCAAACGGAATATACATACGGGATAAGAGCTACGGGTATGGTACGATCAGCTTATATGGACATTTCGAAATAATGTTGCATCGGATCTGGACAGCATTTTCTTTACATTGAAATAAAATCAACTAACTTGGAAACCTTATTCAAGGCACAACCACTTGGTCAAAATATATTCATGAGGGCGGTTAAGACGAGCTTCTGCGACAAAGGTATCGTTGGGTCGGGATGAAATTCATGGATCACTACACATTGTCTTTGCCGTATATTGGCGACTCTTTTATTTGATGCCGGAAATTCTGACTCGTCAGTCTCACTATGGAAGGGCCATCGTGATCCACGGTATGTTCGGATATTTCATCATCTTCGCGAAGGAGAGGGCCATCGTCAGCAACAAGATGTATTGGAAGAATATCGCGCGCCCAACACTTCGAATATTGTTCTTACACATAGTGATCAAGACGCTGCAGCGTTCATTCACATGTGAATGTCTCTGTTCCAATATCTCAGAGGCCATCTGCGGCGTGTGAATTTATGGGTTATTCTCCAATATTCACATCATTGCGAGCAGTTTGATCAACATGATGATCAACTGTTTTGATCATGGACATAACGGCTCGGAAAAAAGCAGACGACCATGGACATAATTTTTCCGAAGAAAAAAAGACGACCCCTACGACGGAGACCATAATATGGATGGCAATACAGTAAGAGAAAAATAAAAATCGTTATTTTTCATCGTCGAAGTTTTAAAGTATATATGTCTTTTTAAAGCGAAATTTTATAAAAATGTTATCTTTTTTTGGGCCTAATAACCTCGTATCGTCACATGAGTGGGACTGATATGAGGTCATAAGTCCTGCTCATTTCACAGATTTCCTTTTTACTCGTTTGACAAGAGAAGAGGGCAAATTAAACGTCTTTCTATTCCAACAAAGATATACCTACTACACGTTTTAATCTTGGGCCTCACAGTAGATTCCAACTGATTAAGAGTATATCGACGAAGAAGATACTATGTAGTTATCAACTAGGAGAACTGATTAAGATATATCTCATCAATTGATTGACGATATAGATTGTCTACTACCGATTGAGGAAATTCTCCATGCCACGGGGATTTCAAACTAACCAACAGTCTACATCAACTATCCGACCAATTGACTAATAGGATGTATTTCGCGTTGATTAAAAATCAAAACTAGTCTACGAATGGAATAGAAACTAAAGGAGTAATTAGAACTTAAGAATTATCTAAAGAATGTTTTGATCAAGATCAAACGAATAAGTCTATCCTAATCTGCCGAGCTCAATAGGAATTTAGAGCCTGGTAAAAATATCTGAGGTATTTTACATCGAAAGAATAAGTCTATCCTAATCTACCTAATCTACGGAAAAGAAATTCAGAACTTTAGAAAAATATATCTAAAGAATTATTTGATCAAGATCAAACGAATGAGTCTTTCCTATTCTGCCGAGATACATAGGAATTTAGAACTTTAGAAAATTATCTAAGGAATTATTTGATCTAACATCAAAGGAATTAGTCTACCCTACCCACCCAAACAAGAATAGAAATTTTAGAACATTAGACACACCTGAAGAATTATTTTATTTACATCAATGGAAATAATTCTAACCTACTTTATTGAACATAATAAGAGTCTCTATCGAAGTGAATAAAAGACTAATTAATTACCGAACTAAAAGAGCAATAAAAAATTCTTGACAACGGACATCGTGTTTACGAGGATTGTAACGCTTCGATTTAAGACAAGAATTTACATTGTGCGTGATTCATTTTCGCAATGAAATGGTTGAAAAAGATTACCATCGCTACTTCCCAGATAATAAAAAGACGAAATAGTATGATAGTTGTAATATGGAACGTAAAACACAATTAGAATCAGGGACAGATGACTAAAGAGCGGCTACTGAAGGCAAATTTTTAAAAATAACAACATTAGCACAAGGTACTTGGGCATATATCTGTCAACCGAAACGGTTGAGTCATTTGAATCGATGGATGATGGTGATGCGATGAACACATTATGGGATGCATTCATCTCAAAATTCCAAGAAGTTGACGAACAAAAATTAGGGGAACTGAAAACGCAACTGATATCAATACATATGAACAATATGGAAATCCTAATTTCTTTTAGAGGAAGAGCACAATCGATGATGACTAGACAATGTTGTACATACTTTGAGGTCACAGAATCACGTATGTGAAGTATTCTCATAAGAATACTTCTGGAATTGTATTGAAGGCAAGTAAGACTAATAAATATATCATGAAAGGGATTATCTTATGCCGAAATGATGAATGAACTTCAATAATTATCAACTAAAGATATATGGGACCAACGGTTCCGTTAGAAATAAAACGGTGAGTTGGTCACGATTCTACTGCTTTAAATATGAATGAATGTAGACGTAACGATAAAATGAAGAAGTTTAAATTTAGAGGCCCTTTCAACTGGTGTCTTAAGATATGCCAAAAGTATGTAGACTTTAAAATGAGGTTTTCAGGAAAATCGAAACAGTCTCTGAACTCATATATTGGGAAATAGACTGAAAACAAGATGAAAGAAATATCTGCTGAAGATTTTACAACCAGGTTGCGGAATAATTAGTTTACAGTTATAAAAGGAAGCTGAATAATTGACTCCGAAGCTTCGCACCATTATGTCAAGAACTGTCTAGATATCGAGAATTGTAGAAGATTAGAACGCATGTTGAAGACTTCTGGATCTGAGAATCTGGTAATCAAGAAGAAGGAGACACATGCAATGTATGTCATGGTAAAATAAGTCCCACAAATTGGAAACAATTTACTGTCTGTAGGACAACTAATACATCATCCTGACGTCAGTGTTAACTTTGAAGGATCATTGTTCACTGATTATAGAAGAAGCCGGGTAACGAAAAGACGTATTAGTGGACAGTTTCCTGGCAATTTAATCTTTACAAAACTGATAGCACAGATGGTTACGGATTCTTTCTTACTACGAATGATACTGATAAACATAGATCAGCTGCTCACAATAGAAAACTGCTCATAATGAGATAATGACTGATCAATTTAATAAAATAGAACTCGGTGAAGATGAAAGAAGTAGATCATGTGATGAGAATGATTATGAAGATTATCATGATTGTAATAACTTGAATAAATTATGAGATTGGCATTACAGGTTTGTGTTGCACATACTTACGCACGGCGTGGTAAACATGTGACAGTCAGGTAATGTTCACAAATAACAAATCATGCCTGTAAGCAAACAGGTATTGGTCAAAACAAAACACGTACTATAAGTCTGGAATACACGTGGCACAGTGAGCGGTTGTTTGAAGACTTAAAGAAAGGATGTGTACAATTTGTGATTACAGTAATGACAAGGATGTGTACAATGTGCGTATATTGTACCCAGCAGACCCAGAGAAGAATACTTATATCAACACGTGTCATTGTTACTGTAATATTAGGATTACTCTTAATTCTAATTAATGTTTTATTGTGTAGGTTAATTTGGGTATAAATAGGCAATAAAGAAATCCACCTTGGAAGACAAGGAGGTAACTTGAAATAAAAAAAGGCACAGAAACCTTGTCGTAAAAAGAAGAAGACAAAAAGGAAAACTTATGAAGTAAAACGTGGAACCGTTTTACATACAACGACACAAGTTCACACATTGACGCTGATGGACCTTTACGTACTAAGGTCTGAGTTCTGTTCAGTATTAGATCTGACCGACCAAGGTTACGTAGGCCAATAGCTGAACGAACAGGCTTAAATCGCTATAGTTTGGAAAGTGTCCAATAATGATATATATCATTTGGCACGACTTGGTAAGATACAAATATGAAAATCCGACCGTCAACGTAAAATAAACTGTGTAACTGCAAGTTTGTCAAATATCATTTGAAATCATACAATACTAAGGGGAATTCGGTGAAGTTTAGAACAAGGAGACCGGTGAATTATTATATTAAGATATCTGCGGTCCATTTTCTATTCTTGGTATGAATGGATATTTGTATTTTCAAATAGTTATCGATGATTTTACCCGTTTGACGGTCACGTTATTGATGAAGAACAAAAATCAAACATTATCGAATATGTATAAGTACGTGGCGTGGATTCATAACCGAGGTTATGACGTTCAGAAATTAAGAACGGACCAGGTGACAGAATACTACTCGAGTACAATTGCTGAATTATTACGAGTAAATGGAATCGTGCATGCATTATCTGGGAATAGCAGCACATGCCCTACGACGAGTTTCGGAGAGGATGAACTGAACATTGACTTAGATGGCGCTGAAAATGTTGTTCCATGCTGTTCTACCGAAATTTTGGTGGGTCACGCTATCAAGTATGCGACTACCATTTGAAATAAATGTACGACATAAACATTTAAAAAGAAAGAGGTACCTTATGAAAGAATTTTTAATAGCAGTGGAGATCTGAGAATGTTTAAACCGTTTCAAGGTACGGCAATGGTTTATGATGCATGACATAATTGAAAAAACTCAATGAAACTGCAACAATGGGCGTATTAGTGGGCAAAGACGAAGGCTAACTATGTTATAAAATATACTGTCCTCAAGATTGTAAAATTATTCTGCCACACGACATCACATTTTTAGAAAAACTTGATGACCATCTAATAGTAGATGATACATATTCACGTTTCGAATTGAACAAGGGAGATATTATAAGCAACAAAAAGATCGGTAATGTTATGACATGTGGAAGAGGAAGGCCTCGAAAAAATGAAACACGAGATAATACAAAAAGTAGAAACTGTATCCGGCAGAATGTACTCAAGGAAATGAAACTAAAATTCCTACTAAGCCAAGTAGAGCGTCTAAACGAAGAGGTAGATCTATTGGATCAATTAAAAATACGGGGATCATGAAGAATAAAATGCAAAAAACGGCTAAAGATATTGAAGATCAAGAAATTCACCTTGATTAGCCTGTCCAGACACTGGAAGTAAAGACTCAAGTGGTGATGAATCAAGAACAAGTCACAACTGGTACAGACGACAATCACAATGAGACGATTGAAGTTGAAACTCAACAGGAGTACGGGATACTCAATCGCAATGCCGAAATACAACATTAATTGCAAGTTTCAACTGAAATAAAAGCTCAGCAGGAGGAAATGAAGACTAAACTTATTATGACGGTTATGATGTCAATCCTAATACTAGTGAGTGCGAATCACCAACTATATACAAAAATGAAATGTTTTCCGAAATAGCGCACTACTGGCGCGTGTCATGCGATTCGCGATTCGCATATACGCGTACTACGCATCTAGTAGATGCAGAGTATGAAATAGTTGAAGGTTTATTACATGGTTCAAAATCCAGAAGAGAGAAAATATATCTCTACGGAGTGGGTGAAATGGTATTGGAAAGGGCGAAGGAGACTCTCAGAAAACGATTCGAGATGAAATACTTGGAGTTATAAGATGGTATTTAGGCATGAGGATTATGGATAGACCAGATGGTATCATCATTAACCAAACGCAATGAATCGATGGTATCTTGAAACAATTCAAAATGAACGATGAAAAAGACTTTGCAGTTCCGATTTATGCACAGGTTGACTTATAGAAAATTGAGCTTCTAGAAAAGGATGATAAGCCGAAGCAGTGTCCGTATCGTGAAGTGATGGGAAGTCTGTTGTACTTAATCATTTGTACAAGATCAGACATTTCACTTGTGGTATCGGAACATTGCGTGTAGCGAATAGTCCCTAAGTGATAAATTCGAAGGAATTTCGTGGCCCAAAAGAAATATCAGAAATATCAGAAAATGACGTCGCTGAGACTCGAAACCGCATCAATCAGCGGCACGATGACCGCCGACTGAGCTATGGACCCACATCAGAGTCTTATGGTTCAGCAAGATCAACTATATCATCCGCAGTATCAACTACCCAAATGTTTGCGGTGTTGTCTTGATATGAAGTTGATGATAAGAAAAGAAAATGCGATGACTGTTGATGAAAAGGAGAGTTGAGAAACAAGATAGTTGACTTACGTTTTAATGTTGACGTCCAGCTCATACACTGTGATGATATGTCCATACACTAATTGTAATAGTGATGGAAAATGTATAGTAGTCACTGACAGTTTATGACACGTATTGGTCAAAGTCACAGGACGGTAACACAGCCGTTGTATTTACATCTAAACCTCTCTTTACTTCTTGCTTTAAGTGTTTATTTTAGTTTCGTGAGCCGGATGATTAAAAACTCATCTGGCTAGCCGCGAGAAGAATGCGAAGTTAACTACATGTTTTTATTCCAGCAAAGACGTATCTACTACAAGTTTTAACCTTGCGCTTCACAGTTGATTCCGAATATAATAATGGTAATAATAATAATAATAAAATTATTAAACATTAAAAGACATCCTGTCTAATTAAATAATTTTAACAGTTTTAAAAGTGCATCTAGGGCAGAGCTCACTTAAAATAGACAAACTTCGTGATGAGACATTTGATGCATGGAAACATCGAATTCAGATCAATCTATCCTTGGGAGACCTTTACAATGTACTATCCAATAAAAATCGCCCTACTGATGACGACACAGATTCTGCTTGAGTAAAATAGAATCGAAAGGCTATGTAAGTAATTGGTCTGACACTATCTGATGACCATCTCGGACAAGTAATGCCTCATCGGCTTGAATAATATGGGATATGATATGCGATATCTTCAAAACACACACACTATTCAAGAAACAAGCAGCTCACCGATGGTTTTATGCTGTAACCATATCTGAAGTTGAAAAGGTCTTCACTTTTGTCACTCGAATTCGACAACTGTACGCGTTAATGTAGTGAATACAGCATCTGTTGAGAAGAATTCCAGGTACTTATGGTCCGTTAAGTCTTCCTCGTCTACTGTGAATGATGCGACTGGGACGATGCCAAGCGACATGAAAAGAAATCCCCGGACGTTGTTTTTATCATCTCTTCCTGAATGGTAAAGGATGGGAGTTCGTCTGAGTCACCCGCAATTGTTTTTGCTGATGTTCTCAGACGTGATAGTTCGTCAGCTTGCCCATTCGCTTTTCAAGACTTTTATTGAATATGGAAGTCAAATTCGACGAGTCGTAATTACGACTCGTCGAACTTGACTTCCATCCACCATGCCAAATTACTCGGTGGTTCTTAAGCGCCACCGCGTAATTTGGCATGATGGATCAGTTACTGTAATAAACTAGCTAATTTCTGCATGGTCTGTGTTCACAACAAACTTCTCGTATATAATTTTGAGTATCAGTATTTTGAATGCCCATACGATATAAATGCATTCTCGTTCGGTTGCTGAATATCCTTTCAGAGATTAGTTCAATGAACGGTACCAATACCCTTCTGGTTTTCGTTCCCCATCTGTATGGGTTTGGAATAACGGGCATCCAACTTGGTAAGCGGTCTCGTGGGTGGGAAAGGAGTATTGGATATTAATTCTAGGTACCTTCAGTATAGACGGAGTACAGATGACCTCTAACAAATAATGGAAACATGTTTTTGCTCATGAGTACATTCGAATGAGTCGGGATTGTTTTTCTTGAGCTTTTCATTGAGCGGTGATGCTGTGTCAGTGGATCCTTGGATGAACCATCAGTGGACGTTTCAAAGTCCTTAGAATAGTCTCCATTTCTTTCTTGGTAGTTCAACCTTTCCGGGTGATTTCGTTTTGGTTCTATCTATTGACAGTCCTCCTGGTTTGATGACATGACCAATATACTCGACAGTACTAGTGGATTAGTGTCACTTCATAATATTGAACGTGATACTGAATTTTGAGAAGCAGCGTAGGATATTGTACACATGTTTGATGTGTTCTTCTACAGACTTGTTTTATACAATGGCACCGTTGACGTAGATGAGACAGGTCTGACATTTTTATTAGGTCAAATTAAGGTCTAGTAAACTTTTAAACGTTTCCTGAACATTGGTCAGTCCTAACGGTGTTCCGTTGAATTGATACGTACCCGCGTGGAATACAAAAGCGGTTTTCGATTTGTCGTTTCGGTCAAATTGGAACTTTCCAGTAGCCATAATATGCGTTCAAGGCTATAAAGATGTTTTCGTCTGCAAGGTGTCAATGTATTCGTCTGTGTTTCCGGAACTGAATGCCTACATTCAAATGGGGTAGTTTTTGGGCGGAGTAAATATCTACTAGGCCATGTGAATTTTGAGGGTCCGTGTAGGTTACATAACAAAAACTACAGTCTTTGAATTGTTACGGATGGTAACTGAAGAAAACATCTACACAATTTGAAGATGAATTGTATGGCCCATTAACTGTGGTGTCTACGTACTGTATTTTTTAATGTATGAAGCGTAAAAATTTACTTACGCACAGTCGAAAATAAATAGAGGAAATACTACGGGGCATCTTTCATGGTTTGGAAAAGTGCACGGATGTAATATTGAGTAAAAAAATTCAAACACCGGACATTTCTGTGTATGTGTACTGCAAAAAAGTACACATCGTCTAAGATAGAGTGAATGAATACTTCATAAAATAGTACGAAAAGAGTAGTTTAAAATGGAAGTCACATTGACTGCGCAGTTTATATGTGTTGGTAGTATTGGAGCTACATAACGCCAACATGGCGGTAAGGGACGAAAAGAAAAGAATAATAGGATCTTGACACGTACATTGGAAAAGGAGGCGCTCCGCAAAGAAGGACGCCCGTTTTCCTCCTATGTAAGCACTGGGACTTTAGCTCCCCATCTGCTAGTTACCAGGAACTTGGGACTAACCAGTAGGCCACTAAACAGAAAGGTAAGAACGGAGAAATAGTATAGGCAATTTGTATGGAACTGGTTCTGTAAGATTCAGTATTGACTTAATCTGTACAACAGTGCTCATTCCTATTTCCTTGTGTTCTTTTATGGTATAAAATATGCAACTTCAACTTGGCCAACGGAACTATAATAAAGCCATTTTGGGTACCCTTCTTCGGAAACCTACAATATGTTGAATGTAACACCGTATGTGCAACCCAAGTTTCCATCCATTTACTGCATGGAATCGTGAATCCAAAAAACCATTCATTCCATTAAGGAAAAGTGGATGTCACTAAGGTTTGTGGTCGGGACATGTGTGATATTCGCTGTAGCTTTCATAG
>JAULBU010016501.1:0-20901 GCA_032358235.1 Odonthalia washingtoniensis | reverse complement strand
TCTACATGCAATATTTCAGTCAATATACAAACTCCGACGAAGACGAAGACGCCATTAACCATGTTGAACCGTTTAACAGAAACGGAGGTACAGTGGTGGGAGGAAGTTTGGAAAGGGTATGAAACGCCGGATGACTATGAACGTATTCCCGGGTACAGGTACCGCAATTCTCAGAAGCGAGACCAAATTCGTAGTATAACAGCGCATGACTAAAACCGGTAGGATAACAGAACTTTTACAAACAATGATATTTTGTACAGGAATGTGAATAGAAATGACTAAGCGAGCACCGAAGCGTCCGAAGCGATCTCAGTAGAAAAGAAACGAGGGAGACCAAAGGGGTCGATGAACCGCAATTCTGATGTAATCAAAATTGAGGGAGAGGAAGCGAGAACAAAAAGAGAAGGGAAACATTTTAGTCCGATGAAGGCCCTCCAACTTACAAAGGCATATATCAAGGTGTCCGAGGAAGTAACTGCATAAAACGGGAAGACAATGTGGGAAATCATCGCCGAGTTTTGCGAGCTAACATTTAATTTAAAGCGCATATCGGGGGCGATACGCGTAAAATGGCAAAACGTACAGAAGGAAACCCTGATCTACCTTGGTGCAAAGAAAAGTATGGCAAATTTTCAGATGAGTGGGATGACAGAAGAAAATATGGCTGAATTGGTGATGAAATTATACTGCAAAAAGGCAGGAAAACAACTAGAAAATGTAAGTTGAACAGCTCAAGTTTATGTTGGCAGCTGACTACTTATCGGACCACCCAAAGCTTGGTGGTAAAAGCAAAGAAGAAGAGAAATGAATAAGTCGTATAATTGGCAGAGAAAGTGGTGATAATAATATAAATGGAACTACAAGTACAAGTAATGGTGGAAGTGAACGAACTGCAGCGACTGCTACTGAAAGCGGAGGAGATAGCACAATAAAAAAGGCCGTATAAAAGACCTAAAGGTGTTAAAGCGAAGAAACATGTAGAATTAATGAGACAAAACAACAGAAAAATGCAACTACAATTACTGAGATTACTGGTGCAATGAACGGAAATAATCATGTGATGAAAAAGATGGTATTCGGTCTAGACGTGGAAAGGAAAAATGACCATGATTACATGTTACTGCAATTAATAACAAAAACATCTAGGTAATACATGATTATTCTGAATGAATTATTACGACGACGGACACAAGTAGGGAATGTTGCAGTGACTGGGACTGAGGAAATGGCAGTTGGGGTAGTGGAGAAGATGACCTGGACGGAGAATAAATTGAAGAAGGAACAGGGCAGGAGGGACAGGAAATTGATTATGTAGCTGAATAAAGTTTTTTTGTCAACAAGTTGACAGGGATCAGCCTGTTGTTTTTTTAAAATCAATGAGCTTTTCATGCCCAGAAGTGTTTACAATTGTTTATATGTATGTAATTATTATTGCAGCCTTCAATGTGTTCTAATATGTGGTACCAGTAGAATAATCAGCAAAGGAAGATGACGGACTTGTGTCCCCCCCCGGAACTACGAAGTGAGGGCGATAGGGATGGCCACGACAACACTGTGGCAGTAGCGGTGACGGTGACTTGGTAACCAATTCACCCTTACTTTCCCATTCAGTCCCTTGCCACTCACACATCCGCACCGTTATATGTTGAAACATATGACGTTGTAGTTGTTGAAGAGATCAGACTTTAAATGTCAGAAATAATTGATGAAGCACCTATTGTTTGCCGTGTATGTAACGACAATAACCATGATAATACACTGTATTCCAGGAAAAGACTATAGACATAACCTTATTGGTCACTACCTATCAAAATAAAACGTTGCAGTACATCTTATCTTACTACATCCCATTTTCAAATAATTTCAAGTTTTGTAATCACCGTCGTCGTGTCCGTACATGAAACGACAACAGCTATGGGCATATTGTAATCCCAAATACAGTGAAAGGATTGATTTTATTGGCTCATATCTGAAACATGTACACGTGGTCCATGTTACCACCTTTCTGTGTCCCAATTTCACAATTATTAATCACCGCCGTCGTGTTTCACTGCAATTACGATCTGCACATCCTGTTCTCATTCCATTATTTATAATTGAATCTTGTGAAGAGACGAAGGTGAAGCAAGGGGGATGTACATAGCCTAAATGAACAAAAAGGGGACAAGGAGCATTAACAAGGGGGCAAAGGTAAAGTAGGCGGTGATTTACACAGCCATCATGCACAACGGGAGTGACTAACATAATAAAGGGGAGGGTGAAATTGTTGAATATCGCAGACTCTTCCTGTCACTCTTCATGTTCCTACTCCTGTTTCTACTTCTGTTACTGCTCCTGTCTCTGCTACTTCTCTCCACAAACACTATCTCATGACAAAGACGAGGTACTCCCCCGTCCATATCTACCTGATGTTCGCACTATACAAACACACAGACTATACAAACAATATAGTTGAACTAATAAAGTATTATTCGAGTATTTGTTGAGTTGTATTAATTACATCACTCTTTTCTAGTTCACAAATAAAGATGCAATAATAATACAATTATGTCATGTAGTTAGTTGAAAAACACAAACTCAGTGACAGTTATTTGTTGCTTAGTGAGTAATGATTATCAGCTGCACCAGGTATAGTCTAATTGAAGATGACAAAGACTATTACAATGATCATACATGATTGCGTTGTTACTCCAAACACAGTCTTTCCCAATTTTGCGATCATTTTTCCGTCAACTTGTGGGAGATGGAACAACTCCAGTACAGACTAAAGGAAACAGACACATCACTTAGGAAAACAACTTTATGGTTGACAGATCTCGGCCAACACAAAGAAAAAACAAATTTATTCCGAGAACATTTCTATAAGTTCTTCTTGTAGTGCACGGAATGCTCCTTAGCTAGTTAACTGATACTCCCTCATCATTACCTCCTCCATAACTATATTAAACAACTGTGGCTGTGACTGACCTTGATACTGAGCACCACCACCGCCATGTTCCACACTTCTATCATTCCCGACCCCTTCCCCTGCCTCTTCGTTCATTACTTCTTCAAATTCAAGTTCCTCGTTATACAATTCATGAATTAAATCGCTCCCGCCCTCACTCACTAGTTCTCCTAATCCCACCAGTCTCATAGTCATATTGTGCAGAATTCAGCATACCTAATAAGTCATCACTACTTACGTCTTGTCCCACCTTCTGTTTTCTCTTCTCAGTATTTTGAACCTAACGCTTGCTTGCATCACACCAAAACATTTTTCGATGTCCTTCCTAATAGAGTCTTGTCTCTTCGTATATATCCTCTCGGCCTTACTCGTCGGTTCATTTATTGGTTTTGCGAAAAGGGGCCAGTTTGGATAAATCGCATCCCCCAATAAATAAAACTTCTTCCTTTCTCGTCTTTTTTCCATGGTTTTATATGTTTCTTCCAGTTCCATCTTGTAGTCTCCTGTTACAGTTGACTGCATGAGCAGAGAAACCGCTGATACATTCAGATCGTTGTTGGTAACAGCCCGCCCAGCAAACCAGCTCCATATATAAAATTACCTGTCTGTAACTACACCTCCTACGGCGTCCCATGCTCAAGATCAAGTCGTTCCACGTGGCAATATGGACCGAGCTGAACCAATCAAAAAATGCCACATGTCAGACAGCAAAAAGCGGCACCGTCACAAAGGGCGATGCCGGTCAGACTCTCGCGCGGGCTTCTACCTCTAGGTGTACCCGACGGGATTCGAACTACTAACCTACCGTTTATCAAATTGTCTCCCAACCATTGGGCTGCGGTACGGGGTGGTGACTTTGTCTGATTTCGTACCGATTTTATACAGCTTTACAGTGCACTTTTTTGCCGCCGTCCATTTAGTATACAATCACCGGCACGGCAGCCTACCGAGTAAACACGAGGATCTCTGTCTACATCACCTTCCAAAAATGGAGGCATTATCTTCCTTCCTGCGATAAGTTCTTGCATTCATCGTTAGAGTTGCCACAGTGATCACTACAGCTTTTCTACAAAAATCAAGATACAACAACGAAAAAACAAACGACACGATACTCATTTATCTTTCAATAGTTTTGACTTTTTTCTCTTTCCTTCTACCCTACCGTATTTCTCCAAAACTTCTGCGACGACATCGGCAGCATCACACCGTTCCATCTCCGTGAAACACCCACACCTAGAGAAAACGTACTTTTCCTCTATTCGCGTGTTTTTCGCCGGTGCGATCAATACGTTAACAAAGTTTCCACCCGTGTGAAACAGATTGATGGTGTAAATTCGTGCAATGTGCGTCCTGTTGACCTCAATTTTTGCGTCGATGTAGAATATGTGGAATCGACTATTGACCTCGGTTTCATTGAAGGTTTTGATTCTTACTCTACCTTAACTGATGAAATTCTTCGCAAGTACCTTGATGTCGAATCATCGCAAATTATTCTATCGTCCAAGCGGTTCATGGGACACGACGAGAGTGCAGATGTTGAGAATAATGTTGATGATGGGATGATGAATATGACAATATTGATGACGATGGTTGATGGTGATATTGTTAAATGATGTTTGACAATGATTGTTGACGATGTTGAGGATTGTGTTTCGATGACGATGTTGAGGGATTTGATGGTGATGCTGAAGGAGTTAATGATGATGTTGACGATGTTGACGATGATAATGATGATGATATGTTGATGATAGAGATGATAATACTGATGATATTGTTGATAATGGAGATGATGATAAAATGTTGATGTTGATTATAATGATATTGACGACGACGTGAAAATGGCACAATCCAAACAGGGAAGGGAAAAGGATATAGGTAACAGGTAAGCCGTTCATAAGTGGCGATAGTATAACAGGGGATATACAGTGTCAAGAAACAAGAGTATCCTGGAAATACTGTACACTGCATTCTCTGAATAATATTGACCTACTTACTCAGGTAACGAATTATTTACCTTCCAACACACGCACTGCATTCTCTGAATAATAATGACATATTTATTCAGTTAGCGAATGATTTTACGTTCCAACACACACACACACCACATTATCTGAATAGAATGATTCAAACGTCCAATGAGAGAACGATTTATTTCTAACACACACGTTACGAATTCAAAAGGGATTCTGCGACGCGTGTATCCACATTTCACGACTCAGTTCGAATTATACTTTATATCGTTATATAACATTTCTCGCAGCATCCGAAAGAGAGAAAAGAATAAAAGCTAGACATTTACAGATGACAACAGAAAGCGACAGCACCAACAGACTAGGTCTAAAGATCAAATCGAAACCGGAAGGAAGAAATTCTGACCAAAACACGCCCGAGAACAGTGTAACTACTGTAACAAGGAGCAAGCTGGTCCTACGCGAATATGCGTGCCAGACCAGCATCGACTGCGAATATGGCCGACGAGGACACATAATATCATCGATCCCTATACCCGTGAAGCTGATTAATTGTAGTAGTGCATCCGGATAAAACTTCCATTCCAGAAATCGCGTGACTTACATATATATATATTAACTTTCCCATTCCCCCCAGAGCCCACCACTGATCCTGACCAATGAAAATAAACTTACCCAGTAGCCTCCGTCTGTAGACTATTTCGACACTTGACGGGAAAGCAAAGGAATCCAAGCAGGCAGTCACATTGGACGGCCTTGAGAATATTCTCAGAAAGCAATTGAAAATGGATATGAAATATCGCAGTGCGATGTCAAGGATGCAAACGCTGTTCACGAACTGCGTAGCCATTCTTCGAAGCAATGGTCTGAAATGGCTGTTAGATTAGAATGAAAAAGTTGCTGTTTCTCATGTACTTTCCGCGATGAAACCTAAGTCTCTCCATGACCTACTTCTATCAGACTTGCAATTCGCTCACCATGATCTTAAAAAAGACTTTAAGAAGTTCTCTTCAACTATTGTCGCCAGTTCAACCTATCTCTTCATCCGTAGAAGTGTCTCTTGTTTACTACCTCCGTCCGTTGGTGCGGTCGCATCATCTCGGCTGATGGCATACTATTTGATCCACGTCGCCTGGACGCGTTGCTTAATATGGCTCCACCACAAACCGGTGCACATCTACAACAATTCGTCTGTGCCTTACAATGGGTGCGCACCAGCATACCAAATTTCAGAACCTTCATTCGTTTTTTGAAAGATTATCTCGAACGTTTCTACGCTGCTGCACGTGATAAACGCACTCGTCAGGCCTCCAACTGTATTATACTGTCCTCCGTTTCTTTGACAACTGCGTAATCATCTTCGTTTGACACGTGCCGACAGTCTCTATCAAATCAGGTCACCCTTTCTTATCGCGATGAAAACAAGCACCTTTCAATCTACACTGACGCTTCAGAATTTACCTGGACAGGGATTTCAACTCAGGTGCCCATTTCAGACCTTCCACTTCATCCTTGTGAACAACTTCACGAGCCTCTGGTTTTCCTGTCAGGTTGTTTCAACATCACCCAGCTTGGATGGAGTACCACTAAAAAAGAGCCGTTTGTGGCCCTTGCTCCTATCGAGCGTTTACATTGGATTTCTGCCACGTCGGCAGGCTTTGACCTATACACGGATCACAACAATATCATCTTCATGTTCGACCTCCTTTCCGTCGTTCCAGATATGTCACAAACAACGGCGCGAAAGGTTCTCCGCTGCGCACTGAAGTCAAGCCTTTTCAAGTATGTATGTTTCCATGTGCACGGTGAGGAAAACGTTAGGGTGGACCTTCTCGGTCGGTGGACTTTTCCATCGGTCGTCTGTCGTCTTGTATCAATCCCTTCTCTTAACAGTACGGCCTCTGATGAATTTGAATGGTCATCTTCGTCGCAAATAGCCGAAATTTATTCTTGTCATGCCTCCGTCCGCCAATCGAACCGCATCCTTCTAGACGAACTCTATGTCAACGAAATTGGAGCAGTATGAATTCCTGATGAAGCTACAGATCTTTATCTACAACTTTGAATACTCGCACACACCAGCCACGGCGAGTATCGCAGGGGGAGTCAAATTAAATAATGTTACGCCGCAATTTCTTTTTGTCTGCGCTAACTAGCTACATTTGTTCTTGTGTTACCGCTTGCATTCACCGTATTTCTACTATGGGTGGTGAAAAGGTTCCCCGTCCATTTGGTCCAGCTGTATGTGGCACGGCCCCGAATGATTTGCTCCAATTTGATTACATTGAGCTAGGTGCAAGTTCGGAAGGGCCTCATTATGTACAAATGCTGCGTAATGACCATAGTAATTACCAATGGTTATTTCCGTTTACTTTGACTCCAGCCGAAAACGCTGCACATGCAATCATCGACTGGTGTGCTGCATTTGGACCTCCTGAAGATTTGATGTTGGATGGGTCAACCCACTTTCGAAACGAAATTCTCCGCCTTGTTTCCATTCCTTGTGAGCACCTCATCATTTCACTGTCCCTTACTTCCCGTAGAGTAATCGCGCTGTGGGTCGTCTCGGGCGGGAAATCATTCGCATAGCTCGACATTGCTATTCGAATTCCAAATGTTACCAACTACATGGCCGGAGTTATTACCCTTATTTCAAAGCACGCTCAACAACTATCTTTCCCCGGCTCGTAGAAATATTGCACCCATAACGGAATTTTTGGGGATGGAATCCACGACTCTCATCGCTACTTTCATGCGCTCAGAAACCATAAAACCTATGTCTTCCGACGCTGCTGTTTTGGAACGCGTTCTAAATATTAAGGAGATATAACTGCTTGTTACCAACCTGCATCCTCTTGTTGAAATGCAGTTAGCAAATAGCAAGGCGCGCTCTAGTCAATCAGCCTCTCGTGGTGCAATTGCTTATTTTGAAATTGGTGACTCCGTTCTTGTCGCCCACGAGTATTTCCATCATGGAGAAAAGCTTTGTCTTCGATGGTGCGGCCCCGTCGGATGTATCAGGCCCCCAGTGGTTCTGTTTTTGTTGTCGAGGATGTCCGAAAGAGACAATTCATTGAAGCGCATGGCACCCGAATCAAAGTTTATTTCTATTCCGCACTGGACATTCGCGCCATCATGTCGCATGTAATATCTTCTGAAACAGAAACGGCAATTAGTCGCCTCATCCATCTTGCAGACAACGATGAGGAAATATACTTTCTAATACGTTGGAAAGCTCCTTCCCCTTCGGAAGACATATCTGAGTAACTCGCACTAAACTATGCCGTATTGCCAGAACTGGTTCAAAAGCTTCTTGCCCGTCTTGCGATACCAGTCGCTTTGGCGGATAAGGTACGTTCCGTACTTGTTCTTTCAAAAGGGGACTGTAACTACGCCTCCTCCAGCCTTCCACACTTATTATCAAGTAGTACGACCTGAAAATATTGACCGAGCTGAACTAATCAGAAAAGGCCACATGTCAGAAAATAAAAAGCAGTACCGCTACAAAGGCCGATACAATTCAGACTCTCATGCGGGCCTCTACCTTTACGCGCACGCTACTGGATTCGAACTCCCAATCTACCGGTCAGAAAATTGTCTCCCGATCAGTAGGCTACCATTCCGGGTGGTGAATTTTGCTGATTGCGTACCGATTCTACACAACACAAATTTCAGCTCTACAGCACATTCTTTTGCTGCCGTACATTTAGTATACAATCGCTGACATGGTAGCCTACCAAGTAATTACGGAAATCTCTCTTTCCATCACATCCCAAAATCGGAAACAATTTTATCTTTCTACGATAATTTCTTGCACTCATCGTTAGAGTTGCCCAATTTTTGTTTACTTAACCATTCCAAAAATACTTTCCGATCCATCCAACCCTTCGGCTCAGTACGATACGAAACACCAGGAACGACATCTGAAACAGTTGTAATGGGATAGTTACTGTCATTTTTGTGGAAAATCATGTGTTGATTGTATACAACTATCTCTTCCTTCACTAATTCTAACAATCATTGTCATTCTAAATCCATCAGATACAACATCAGCGTACTTTGCTACTTCAATGTCTATGAAACCCAATGATTTATTATTATCATAACTAGCAACAAAATGCCTTTCGTCCATAATATCAACCAAATATTCGTCTAATAATTTATCTTTAAATAATATTGATACCACAGAAAGATTAAGTGCTACTTCATTCTCCATTTGTTTTTGTTTAATACGACTGACGATCAAGTAACTAGTTTGACGTCTCAGACAATATTGTTACGATCCATAAATCTATTTATCCAATCATAATTTACTAAAGTTTATATTTATTTATCCTTTTGCATCACTCATTTCTATTTTCTGTTCATCTTATAATGTTTTTCAAAAGCGATGAGCAACAGAATGTAGAAGTCTCACATAAAACGTCATACCTAACTTCACAAGTTTTTGAAATTCTTCTTTTAAGTTTCATTGTAAAGGAATAATCCATGATGATAATTTCGTTCTTCTATCAGATCCAACTCGAAGATATATCACTTTTCTACCATAACTCTCATTGTAATTTGGATCTTATATTATTCTCTTCGCGTAATTCTGGGTGATATACAGTCCATATCCTTGTATAATAGATTTTTATCTCTTTTCTTCCACCAAGAGAAGAATTTAGCAATATTTTCTTTATGAGAAGAACCATAACAGCTGGGAATTTTTTAGTTCTTTTATAATCAATCCTTTCATTGCATTTCCATTATAAATGTCTCCCTTCATATATTTTACAACTTGATTTTTTTAAATCACAGTAACAACTTGTTGTGCTCTTCGCTTCTGTTATTTGATGATGAGTTTCTATCGGATATTGTACTTCAGGAATCGTGGATGCTTGAATTATAAATAATATTTCTACTTTTTAATGTATTACTAGAATTTGTGTTGTTACTGATGTTGTTGTTTTGGTCATTAGTGATATTATTTTAATTTCGACATTACTATTGTTGTAACTATTGTTAACTTGTCGTATATCTTCCCTATTATTGTTATCATTGTATTCTTTAGCACTGTTCTCATTATTGCCATTGATATTATTGCCATTTATGTCATTTGTATTGTTATGATTATCTTCATTGATATCATTACCATCTTCAGTGTCATTATTATTGTATGTTGAAATTGTTTTAAGTAACTGTATTTTTTTATGGGGATCCTTCTGTTGACATATTTGTGTGCATAATTGATGCTGTTGTTTCTGTTGTTGGATGAGTAAATGAATTAAATACGGTTCTTGAAGCTTTACTTGTTCGTTTCCTATTACGCCATTTTCAATTGAATAAAAAATAGGTCATTAGCTGTATATTTTCATGTTGAGCTATAATTGAAAGGCTTCGTTGAAGTGAAATGAAGTTTTTTCGACGTCCTCCTTCATTACATGGAGACGGAAATGTTTTAATTTTTCATGGAAGTGGTTGTCGTAACGGAAAGTTTGTGCAGTTTTATCACATTGGCAGTCGAAGTCATAACGGGAATACAAACAAAAAATTAAACGAAACAAAATCATTGAGTCGACAGTCATAAAGTTCAAGTAATAATACTTACAATTAAGTTGACACCAAGAATTTTCCCTGTAAAATAAAATTTAGGATTAAAATCCATTTTTTAGTATGATTTAAAAGTCATAAAGTCCATATTGTTTCGTTACCTGAAAAGAAAATGGAGATGAAAATATTGTTTGCATTCAATGTGGTAAAAAAGGTGCAATAAGTGTAGATTATTTCAGTTTTGCGGGATTCGGGACGATCGAGAAGATGGGGTTTAAATTCTACTAAATAGAAAATTTTTAATTAATACCGGTGAAACTATTTAAATTTTTCCCGAATTAGTCTCACTAGACAATTCGATTACCCTAATCTAAATGGAAATATTGAATTTTTTACGGGCTTCATTATTAGTCTAAGTGAGACTAATTGAATAAACCAATATAGTTCGTCAAATTTTTCTATGCGTTTGTAAATATGTGAAGGCCGACGAGAACTAATGAATAGTTTTCTTATGTCGTCCTCATTGTCTGTGTAGAATAGCAAGTCTGATACATTAACAATAGAAGTTTTAAAACAACAAATCAAAGAAGTCCATGTAATAGTGAGATGTCAAACATCTTAACGGTGCAAGGATCAGAAAACGAAAACAATGTGAGACTACCAAAACGTTACGTGTCTATCTAACTGTGGTGGTGTGCAGAAATTATCAACGTTTAGAGCAAAAGAATAAGAATTGTTTGTGATTAAATGTGATGCGAGTGGTAAGATTAAAATTAGTGGTTAGTAATCAAACAAACCGTTGCATGATATTTTAATTGTAATACATGTATTTTCACAAATTTCAGTTGTGAAGGGAACAGTTTCGGGTGTTATTTGTGTCTAAAAATGGTAAGGAGGTTGCAAAAATTTATTTAACTTGAAATTAATGTAGATTTTATTTATTTTTAACTTTTCATGCCCATTACTGCCGTCCACTCGACAATAGGAATCAAATTTATTATTTATATTTCCTATTATATATGAAATTACGAAATGACCGAAAACGCTGACTTAATCACCACAACCATGTGCAATGGAATAACGAAAATTAATGTGTAACTGAACGAAATTCTGGATGAAGCAACGGTGTAGCAAATTGCTTTTACGCAGCATGTGAGAGATATGTTTACGGCTTCCAAGATAAGGCGATTTAATTTTAGAAATATAAAAAATCGTTAATGGAGTGAAGATCAGTATGCCATCTGCCCCAAAAATGCAAAAATGTCCATTTAAATATAACTGACCTCTTTTCGAGAAAATATCGCAATTGATATTTCCACATGGCGCAGATAGTCTAAACAACGCTTTTATTCGCTAAAATGTGCAAGTACTGACATAGGTGATGGTATACTTGAGGAAATGATAAAGTAAGAAGGACAGTATTTAAAACCGTGTGCTTAGAGCATGTCTATTTTGTCTCAGATATTTTGTAGAAGTTCAAAGACTTCTTCATGATTTTGAAGACGTAGCCGAAGCAGAGAAAATGGACTATCTTCTTGATCCAGGGTATGATATATTTTTGATGATATATTGCATGAAAATGTAAGACAAGCACAGGTACACAATGTATGTACAAATAAACCTCCAAAAAGATGTCAGCAGTGAGTGGGTCGTTCTGTATTGCACTTAATCTTGCACGAAGTGATTGGTTCAATGTTCTTAATGAGGTAACTACTGTGAAACACCGTTTGGGTCTGAGAGGTTTTGCTGATATTGACAGAAAGGAGGTTGTCATATTTATTTTGAGAAATGACAATATTCAAATACTATCATGGGGAACGAAGCGTGTTCGTTGCAAAGGAGAGACTACAAGAATCCGGGTCGTTTTGTGCAAAATATAAAGTGAGGTAATGTGGAAAAAATATTAAATGAAATAAGATTTGATTTTGAATAGTCTGAAAATCGAACAGACATTATTTATAAACATGGTGAACCATATAAGGCAAGGTCAATAAAAACTGGAGGAATGTATTGACTACATACAGTACTGCTTTGTTAACAGCAATATATTGAACATGAAGAATCTTGCCGACAAATAAATCATGGAAAATAATAAACAACACTATTTCAAAAAAAGAAACTACAAGCAGTTGCCGAATTTCTGAAATATAATTATGTTACTCACCTTCAATATGAAAGTGAAGATCCTTTGCACTGCATTAATTTTCTCAATAAAGTGATGTGAGAAATGAACAACTTCCAGGTGAAGGTAAAAAATGTCTTTTGACATTTGCAGTTATAGAAAACATACGAAAAGGAATTGGAGATGAAAAGAAGACCCATGTTGCATTAGATGACTGTATACAGAAAACAAAATTGCATATGTGACATGTTCATAGAATGAGAGTACGAAATGGATGTATAGCTGAAATTATGTTGAATGTGAAGACTCTACCAGACGGTTCTGCATGTGTTGCGTACATGGAATATAAATTGAAACTGGAACCACTAAGGCATCGAAAATATGCTGGTCAATGTTTTGGTAAAATAAGGATACCGTGGCATGGAAGAGGAGTTTCTTTTACCGGTAGTCATTGCAAGAAAAGAAAACAGAAATGTGAAAAGAAAAATACTTAAGTGCTAAAATAAATGAAAATGAAAGGGGAGAAAATTAATAGCAAGACATGTGAAAGTGTTGCATCTCATATTCGAGCTGTAAGTGAAAAAGGAAAAAATATTGACATGTTCTTTGTAAAATACATTGTACGGAACGATACAATACAAGAGTGTGTGGAAACCAATAGTATATTTTAATCTATGATATAACGCATACGAAATCAAATGCCAAGATGTAAAAGAATAAGGATTGTGGTGGACATCACGAAAAATCACAACAAACCTCTTCGTAGCCATTGCTGCACCAATTTGTGAAACTCAAGGAATGTAGTTTATTGGCACAGTGCCCCACGTGGCCCAGGACGGAAAAAAGTATTGTAGATGCCCATTTCACAATTCCTAAAAGACAGGTCATGCGTTTTTTGACAGAAATGAATGATTAATCATCCCTGATGATGTTGTAGAATCCTTAAATATGACGGCCGTTTACGAAATTCAGCATTTGAAGTATTATCTCTAACCCGTGATCATGGTCGACTACAAAAATGGTTTGACCGAAAAAAAATAGTACAACTCGGAAAAGTTTTCGAACAAATATCTAGATGGAACGGTCATAGGCAGTTTGACCTAGGATTATTTCAGAAGTACGATGATATTAGCGGAAAAGTATTATATGGGATGCATGAAACATTTGGTTTGGACGGTGTTGAAAAGAAGTACATAGTCGGTGTTGAAACTATTTTGGGAAATGATTTCTTTTGTTCGGACCCAGTACTATCTAATAATAACAATAGTAATAATGAATACGAGAAAAATGTAAATAATGGAATCTATCATGGAAATGTCAATGATACAGACGAAGCGATTACAAGAAGAGCAATATACAAAAGTCTACAAATTGGACTGATGACGTATTATTTTGCGGAAAGAAAACAGGAGTAGCAATACATTTCATGAATGGAATGCATAAATAGAAATGATATGTTCAAATACACTACATCACTGCAACGAGTGATGCAGCTGCTGAATTCGAATACAGTGTCGGGGAACGAACCATAGAAATGTAACAGGAACATATAAAGCATGAAGAGGAAGATGGTGATAATATTAATGGTAATACTGAAGATAGTCCTGAGAAAGAAATATGCTGTGTAAGGAAAATGAAAACGGACAGAAGATGTGCAGTTCCAGAACAGGGGGAAACTATATTTGTGAAAAATGTTTCAGACAAGATGGTATGAAACATAAATATGAGGAACATGTGTGAGAACGTGAAATGAAGTTAGATCAGAAGAAAACAATAAATCGCACAATCAGCATTGCTTGTACCTATATTTATAATGAAGGTGGATGAATAATGTATAGCACAGTATTCGAATTCCCTTTCTACATAATGTTGTTGTCGGCATCCAAAAGAATAAATTGTTTTTTCTGCAAAATAGGGATGTCCTAGTAAACGAGGGGAAACATTAGATCACAATCCTATTGAAATATATGATGCTGAACTAACAGAACGAAAAGACAACGTAACATCAAATTAGGGAAAAGATGACTGCAGCTATGATGCGGAATAGAATTCGATTGTCACATCCTGGGGAATACTTAATACATTCTGAACTACAAATAACAGGTGATATATAGAAATATACTCGTTTATTTAAGAATAAAATAGTTCTAGAGGTATGGCAGTGATTGGAAATAACAGTTCAAGAAGACGGAAAAATCCAGACCACCAATGAAGGTGCTGCGGTATTTAGTCATTCACTACAAGATTTGGAAAGACATGGTGCAGCAATTGATGTAGTTAACACACAAAAAGTTGAAAATGGCAAACCAAAACCATTAAAAACGGCATATTCCAATCATGTGTACGCAGAGCTGGTAATTCATCACCAATTGCGACCCATCAATATTCATATCTAAATTCCAATTGAACTGTATGTCTATGTGTGTACATTACGCTACAATTAAAATCATGAACAGCCTCATATGATGTTTGTTCTTTTAATTTAGGAGCAACAAGAGAAAAGAATGTTAATCATAGAAATATGGCACAGAAGAAGGATTGTGAAGAATCAAAGATTGCATTTCAAACCTTCGAACATTGTATTAATGATTTACTGGATTGAGATATATTACCATGGAGTAAGGGTACTGAGGAGAGAAACATTGCTCCACCAACGTCTGCAGTCAGTCAAAAGGTGATGCATTACAGATACTAAAGTCCACAGATACAGTGAAGGTAAAGTTGCTTCTTTCACATAATCTCATCAAAGCTCTGAGATATTGTGTTGATAAATTTATGGAACGTTTGGGGATTGTGAAGAATAACGTACCTATAGATTTTACAAGTTTGCGACAAATTTGAAAAAAAGCTGGCAACCTGAAGCAAAAATTGAGAAAATTTGATACTGGAAACTGAACGATTTATGATGTTATGGTAAACTATTAAATACGACTATGAAAATTAATGAGATAATCATAAAAATATTATAGTGGAATATTACAAATAATATTACATAATTTTCTATTATTTGTGCAATAATTACTCCTTCTTGTAAGGCGTTCTTATCATTTTATAGTACCCCAATCAATATTTCTATATTTTAGTGCTTGTTCACATAGGTGCCATCTTTGCGATTAAATATAAAATCCGTAGTCTTACTTTGGGAACAAGATCTGGGTGATTTAGTGTTTCAACAACTCATGGCAATTTACATGATGGAGATAACGTTACATAACGTTATTGAAAAAGAATGGAGTTGTTGAGCTGTCCAGTCATTTTTTGTACCACAAGTGAAATATGTAACTCACAGCCATACTTAAATGGTAAGGCAGGACCCACAGATGGTTATGTTGGTTCTGTTCTGAACGGAGGAATTTGTAAAAGTTGTAGAATACCATTGTTATTACGAATTTGAGAATTTTCTGCTTTGTCATAGTCAACAGGATATTTTCCCATCATATTTCTTTGCCACATACCGCTATGGAATTAGATACTTCCTCTTAAATGTTCATTACCTCTCTGATGGCAAATACGTGATTTCAACTGTTCATTACGTCTCCTTCTTTCTTGACGTAACTCGTAATCGTCAGTTTCAAATGCATCCACCATCCCTTCAGGATGTCTTATGGCCTGTGCTTGTCTTTTTGATTGTTTTCCGTTGGATATTTTAGTATTCGAAGTATGCCTACATTACAAGTGGGATGAAGTGGAGCTGACCAAGTGGTAGGAACAATCCCGAAAAACATTCTGAACTCGCTGCTGAAGCTCGTAATTTCAATTTCGAGGATGGAGATTATACATTATGTAGTGTTAAAAGTGGAGGTACATTTCTTGACGGTTTTTGCACGAGAAGTCTATCCCTCTCACTTGTTGCAATGTTGGTAGAACATTTGTAGATATTACTTCTACAGCTCTCCTTTTCAACTTTTGCTTTCAAAACGGCAAAATCCGCCAATTGAGGTAGTATTTATCCGTCATCATCATCATTATGATCACTATAATCATTTTCAAATTTTACATCACGATGATTATTTCTATTTTCTTATCGTACACAGTGATTTCTATTTTAATTTTAATGTTAATTTCTTTCTTGATTTTCTAAAAGCACACTACGAAGCCGTTGTAGTCTTTTCAATCATGCTAACAAATGGCGATGACAATATCTTTAAAGTTCTTCTATTTTTCCAAGGGTTTTTTGATCGTTCATTACTTTCCATTCAGCTCTTTTAATTTCTCTATGCCTTCTTATATCAAAAGCATCTCTTTATATTTCTCTTGGTCTCGATTCCAAATTGCCGTTTTATTAATTTCAGTAACAATTTTGGAGTCGTCAACTGCGAGATGAATATTCGATGAGTATGATCTGTCCAGTTACCCTTACCGCTGCCGATACTTGACCGAATTATCATTTATTTTCAACTCACCGACAGCACCATACCTTTATACGTAAACATAGCTCTAAGTAGACAATTATGATACTCCAACACCCATTGCCCATTTAAAATACGACTAAAAAATACTTGATCATGATTACAATAAGAATTGTGTTCACTCAATTGTTAGATTTATGAATGAGATTTTAATAATTTCAACATTATTATATTAATATACTATAATGTTTTATATAATTCTCAATAATTTGTGCAATTTTCAGCCACATCTCTACGGAGTTATAATCAATGTATGATCTAGTATTTTTGTATTCTTGCTATTACGTAAAGTGATATACGAAGTGTACAGCCTGATGATTACGTCACCCATACATCTGGAACGTTAAATAATTCCTATCGAATGAACAAATAGTCTCTAAGTAAGCAGCAGCAACTAAAATTGCACACATACACTACACTGTATCTTGTACATATGCAGTTTCCCTCGCCCTTTTCCTACTCACAACCACCACAGAAGGACTAGGAGGTACAACACAAACCATTTGATTTCGTTACTGCTTCTATAAGAAAGCAATCAATCAGCTCCTTGCTTTCTAAGTTATTGTTCTGTGTGTTTCAATAAAGTTTTAATAATTTTATGACAATTTCGATCATGTTTCTGCTATTCATGCAGTTCCTTTCAATCACCCATCAAATTATATAATTTAATTAAATAATTTAGCTCATTGTACAACAATTAAACAATATAAATTTTTATCCAGTAAATGTTTCAATTATACTTTCTTTTTAACTAATGCATTTCGTTTTTATATGGTAATGCTTCATGATTCTATTCTGACATAATATCTTTGAAAATGTTTCATGAATTATTAGCACAACTTTCAATGATTACACCACCTGCTAATAAATGTTTTAATACACGCCCAATTCTCCCATATTTGTAATATTCTTACCGCGTTATCTCAACACAATCAAAACCATATTCTACATCTTCGTTTAGTGGTACTTGTTTCGTTCTATAATTATCCATGTTTATCAGTGCATCTTCTCGAATATAGTTTTCATCATATGTAGGTTCAACATGCTTATCTTATAAAGGTTTGATAGAACCATTGTAATGAGAACCATTAGAAAGCATAGAAGAAGAAATCAAAAGAAAATGGAAGTTGAACATAAATTTTAAAATATACAAATTTATCATGATGTTACTTGAGCCTTAGCATACATATTTGGCATTCCGGCTAAACATCCAGATATAATTTCGTCTCTATTAATAACATCATCTTGAAAATCTGTGAAGACTGCAATATATGCTTTTCCGATCAACAATGGTATGATAACATTCACATTACATAATAAATGTTGAGTAACACTTGTACGAAAATAGTGCAATCTATTAGAATAAAGGTTTTCTAAATCATTCTAACGAATAACAAAAAGAAAAACAGTACATAGTATGAAATAATCATTCCATAGAACTTCATGTATTTCTTCACCATTTCTATCGATTGACACAACAAACGATTTTCTCCTCAACATTAGTATGAAAAAATTGGCAAAAAATTGGCATTAACTAACGACAGTTGAATAACACTCACACGCAAATCCTCCAATGCATTACTTAAAATTCTTGGTCAATCATTCAAACTAATACTGCCACTTATAAATTACATAGTGATGAACATACGACCAATGTTCAAGAGATTCTTCTCTTTCTGCACGGCTTCGTTGGCCAATTTTAGTACTATCAAAAAGTACCGGATTTTCTAAACGAGGTGGGTGTACAGATATTACTGCGCAAGTTGAAACGAAATGTTTATGTCGATGATAACATGATCATGAAATGCATCTCGATGTAATGGGAGACAAGGATAAATTAATAAAAAGGTTCAGGTATGTTTGTTCCGCGTCACCCTGTTTCCCGATGAATAAATTAATTTTACTTCGAATACATTCTTTATCATAAATCACCATAATTTGTAATTTGAGAAACTATACTTAACTTTTGTGAAAATTAAAAGGAAAATAAATGAATATATTTCAACATTGTCCACCATAAATCTTCACAAAAACATTGTTGAGTTTATTAATTTGTAGGAAATGTTTTGATAATTAAAACATATTTTGAAAATATTCTTTTTCACTTGGACTATACGTGGTACAGGACTTTTGCTCGAACACACGTTTATATGTACTGACGTCATGTTCCGTCTTCGTCTCATGAGATTCATTTTTGCGTTATACCCGATGACACACGCGCGCACTTATTTTCCTAAGAACCCTTTTGGTAGTGATCTAATGAAGGTGATGTTTCCTCAAAATTCTCCACATGCGTGCATGTGTGAAGGTTATTCGCATAGTAGGGAGATACAACGAACGTTCCGTTCATTGATCTACTTTTTTCTTTATTAGAATCTGCTTCAACTTTTCTTCCGCACTAAATACATTTATGTAGTCCACTACATTACTGTTATTCTTGCGGTTCATCCCATATTCCAAAGAGAAATGCAGAAGGGTACCGGTTTGCGCTTGTTGTAAATTATGAAAACAGATATAGCAGTTAGTTACTATTTATACATTGATATCAAGAAATTTAGCTTTAAATTCATTACGTCGGAATAGTTCATATTTCAATTGTTCGACTTTAATTTGTAATATTGTTGTGTTGTTGCTCCTTGCTCAATGTTTTTTTCAATTTCGCTGTTTCCGCTGAGGAATGTCTTGCTCGTTCCAACAAGCTGAAAGTTCTTTTCCTGGTTTCTATCAGCAAAATCAATATTATCTTTCTTGCTGAAATTTTCCTTAGTGTTGAACTGTCAGTTTTTAACATATTTACAATCATCTCGTTGTATGACACATAGTAATTATTGTACAATTTTTCATCACGTGTAACACAATGTAACGTAACATCATTTTACTATTCTCTAAGTTGTTTAAAATTTGCAATTTTTCGTTACACCATCATACCTCTGTTTCTGCATTCCCCCATTTTTCATTATTTACTACGTTCCCTATGAAAATAGCAATGTTCTAATATGACATTTTGGTGCACTATATTTTTGTTGGATCAAGTGACAAACCAACCCGTTGTTTTACATAGTCTCTATTGAACAAGTTACAAAACTAAAAAATGGAAATGTTTTTGGATTTTTGATTTAAATTATGTATGATTTTTTGTTCAGAATGGATGAATATCAAAATCGTACTTTAAATGATCAAATCAATAAAAAATGAATTTTGGGTATTTTAAAGTTAGCGACGAACCTTAATTCATGATTGTTTAGGAATTTTTCTCTTCAACTTGGTAAAAATATTGCAGCTTTGTGCATCTCTAGTTAGTTGTGATCAGTTCAAAAGATATATTAATATCGGAACGACATGTCAAGTAATTGGTATCAACATCCCAATGGTAATGGCAGTGAAATTGCCGTTACCGGCAAGCAGAATACCGAGAAGTAATAATTTGCGCTGCATGACCCCCTGGCTACCGGTATCGCTCCAACTCGGATATTACGGACAGACCTTGGAGAAAAAACTTATGAACCCGCAATAATTCGAAAGGAAAGTAGGATTATGACAGTGTATCATCCGTTTAAGTTTTTTACAGCGAAGGAGCGCAACAAGAACATTCTAACTTGTTGTAGGAGCATCTTTTCAAACGTACTGGTGCAGGAGTGAAAGGAAAACCTCGCCACCTCGTAAATGATTACAATACCATTTGTTGCATTTATCGTCTCTTCCATGAAGTGAGTTATAAACTTATGAGCAAGAAACCAAATGACAGTAACAATGCAATGCAGGAGAATCCACAGGGTGCCTATAAAGACAAACTAGTTGGAGAAACAAATGGACTAATAATTGTATTCAACCTGTTGATTGTATTGCCCGTCAACCATGTGACATCGTGTGAGTCAGGTGATCAGGTGTCTGTAAGACTTCTAATATCAACGAAGTGCGGAA
>JAULBU010016490.1:0-20904 GCA_032358235.1 Odonthalia washingtoniensis | reverse complement strand
CCTTTCCTTGGAGAGGAGGGTGGGTCCGACGTCGGCACGGAAATAAGTCAGTGCAATATCGAGATATCACGAAGATGGGGGCTTTGAGTCTCCGACGAAGACCTGACTTGTGCGGGCCGTGCCGAATGCATGTACGAAGAAGGTCGATATGGAAGGGAATTTAGCTGACTTGCGCGTTGGATGCTCGGCATCTTTGATGCGACGGGCTGTTTAGTTTGGGATGGATTCGTCGTCTACAGAGGTCATCCGGTGCTGTTCGATGGTGGTTTTTGCATTCCTGTTTAAATCTCGCTCTGTGTCTGTGCATCTCCTTGAAGCAGCCGACATCGTGATCGAGGAAGGGATAAGTTCTGTTCCACTGCACAGGAAGGGGTAACGCCGCCGCTCACATCCGCATCGTCTGCTCTATAGCGTATCGGGGTCAACTGATGGGACATTATGTTTGGTGGTGCTGTTGCAGAACTGGAAGAATTTTCGCCCCTTATCCGTCGGATTCTTTGACAAGGGTGTGGCTTCTACAGCTGAGACAGCTAGTCCGGATGAGGGGATGAAGGTGGCTTTGAAAGTTGCCGGGTCTATCTTGGAAAAGGCTTTGTTTTTCGGATCGCATAGCTCGTGCATCGGCGCGTTCAATGAGCTGGTCCAGCTCGCACTCTCGCGCGTGTGGTTGATGCACTGTCTTGATTGGGCCTCAGAGTGGATGTTTCAAGTTTTCTTCGACAGCCGAATCGTCACAACCCCAGATTCCGGGTGGTTCTTCGCGCACCCGCGTCACGGGGCATGAGGGCGTCTCTTAGTTTGTTCTGGAGCTTCTTTGTTGTGTACACGGGTGTATACATGTGAAGATATCTCGGGGAGCAGCGAGCGGCTGTAAGCGGTGATCACTGTCAGCATTACGAGCGGCACACTACTCTCGCGGCGTCTAGTTAAGACGGCGTGTGGCGGTGCAACTGGTCTCTCCCTTAGCCGGGTATGTCTGTTTCTCTTCCCTCCCTACCCGCCCAGCTTCAGCTCTGATGCACCCTATCTTACCGTGTCATCATGTCTTTTTCACTTTATGGGGTGTTCTATAGGTTTTTTCCTACCTTTGATAATTTAGTTGTGTGTTTGTCAGTGTCCGATTTCTGTGCCTAGTGCACCACAGAGGGCATGTACCGCTTTAACGCGGATGTCTATAGGCTACAATAAATCAACACTTAAATCTTCAAAAAATGATAATAAACAGGTTCAAACAGAAGATAATAAATTCAGTGTAAAACAAAGTATAAATAATTTATTATTAATGACATTACAATAAGATCACGCCCAAAATTCTAACATTGTTACCTAAGGCGCGTTCCAGATTTATTTTTCGCTGTATATACGATTTGCATCAAAATATGTATCGCCACGTTGCATATTCTGATTGGCCATATCTATTATTGGTGACAAAACAAATATGACTGTTTTGAAAATACATGAATGTATGGAAATTTCTATGCAAAAAACATTTTTTGCTCTGAATTTCTACGATCAACCTTCTATTCTTTCACTCTCCGCATCTTTCCTATTTACAAGTTAATAAAATAATTTCAAATTTCTTCGTCATGGCCGAAGTCATCACTAACAACACAACCATCGAATCTGCACAGGTCTACATATTATCGGCAAAGCAGGCATACCTCCAATGTACTTGTAAGAGAAAGCATCTTTCCTGCAATAGTAGAAAAGAGCTACTCGCCTCCCGATTATTGAAATCCGGTGTCAAATAAAAAGGTGACGTAATACTACTAAGCAACGAATTTACTGAACAAGGTGCCAATCCCAGATCGTCAGATGCATTTTCCTCGATTTCCCTTCCACGCGCTCCGTCTTGGACATCAAACGAATGCGCGAGACTTTGCCATATAATTGCTGACCCAATGCACTTTACTGCATTCAGCAGCTAAAAGAGACTGCCGTAGACGCATGCGGAGCTCGACAAAGCGCTTCATGATCCGTGGGGAAGTGAATTTATGTACGCACTAAATCGTATCGATTATGATGTATATCTTCCAGATGCTTGTGATGGTGTTACCAGCGATTTAATTTTATCTTCTTATCCAAACTTTCATCCTTCGGAACGCACTGATGAGACATTGAGGAGCAAATGGGGATGGTTACGGCCGCAGTATACGGTGAGCAACAAAACTTTTACAAAGTCTGGGCAAGGAGAGACCGATGTGTTTCCGGACCTCACGAATCGTCAACAAATTCTCTCTTATATACACTGCGTCTTCCAAAAATGTCCTTGCCTTGAGATGCTTGTAAGAGAAGTAGGTGATGGTGTTCGTCCTGATGTGGTAATTGGAACAACCCACACTTCGGAACGTACTTCTGAGCAACAATCAAGTGGAACAGGCAGTGGACGAAAACGAAAGTACGAGGAAGATGATTGCTTGAACAAAATTGCGGATTCCTTGTCTCGCCCCATTCAAGTATCGCTAAATTTAAATACTGAAAACAAGTTGGGGGCATCACGATCTTTGGTGAAAAATAAGGAGATAGCGGAGACAGTTGTTTCATAAATTTCCGTGGAGCGCCAATTGCGTGCAGATATCCATGCCTCTTTAGATATTTGTGACATTGATTACACCGATTATTTACTGGTACGACTGGGATGCATCAAATATAAGATCAAATACTGTCTCTCCTAGTATATATATTTATATCATTAATAACAACTTAAGACGTACGTATCATTATATTTGCAACAATAATGTCTGTAACGTCCTCGCGTGTTGACTAAATCTCAAGGTCTCGCCTCGATACTTCATCTTCCTCGCATTCGTCTTGTGTAATGACCTCCATCTGCACACCTTCTAGATATTTGTGGTGCCTTTCTGGTACAGATAAAGTAGTTCTATCCTCAATTATAAATATATGTACTTTACAGCACAAAACAACAATCTTTGTTGCCTTTTGAATTGTTACTCGTAGGAGTTTCCATAAAATTCCCCATCTCATAACAAGTGCGCCAAATGCTTGCTCAATTGTGATACGAGCAGAGGAGAGTCAGTAGTTAAAGCAGTCACGATACTAGTCAGAACTGCGTTTCGACCAAGATGTCAACAGTTTGTGCGTACATACATATGCCTCTTCACCAGACACCCAGTACCCTGCCGGTAATCTCACATCACCATCCTTAAGTAGACCGAAAAGAGCACTCAATTGTAACTCAACGTGATCATGAGAAGATCCGGGAGTGAAAACAAATACAAAAGTGAATATAAGACGGTGGTCACATATACTTTGCATATTTAATTCTAAGAACTCTTTTATGTTGTAATACAGAGAAATATTTGATACCTCTGTCCTTGATGATTCAATTATTTTTATTGCTAATCTATCTACAGCACCAACGCAACCGTTCAATGAACTTCACACACTCCGAGCAAATCCAATGATAGCTTCTTCTAAAGATGTTGCATCATTGAACGGAAAATGTATTCCGAGTGTTCCATCAAGTAAAGGAATGGTTATGTAAACTGTTTCAAAAACGGTTGTTAATTGGTAACCTTTTCATGGCGAGTAAATCCAAGTATGAAGCCCCAGAAAAGCAACGTATAGTTACAAATACATGAAGCTGCAGGCGGAGAGTTACGCATTGATCACTATTTCCTTCGGCGACCAACTCGCACAGCGTCTCGGAAGAATCCCAATCCATTCGTAGCATTCTCGTAAGGGAGGTATCTGTCAGATCGGCAACAATGTCTTCTACTGTGCAAATATGCCGAGGTTGGTTTGGAGGGGTCCTTCCAGAACGACTATTCCGTCTCGCACGACATTTACGAAGGTAAGTGACTAGGAATACTGCATATGTTACGCTTCTCATATTCATGAGCGCGGCGGCGACACAAAAGATTGCTTTCCTGTGCGAGACGGGATCCATGGTCCGTGAAAATGGGGTTCTCGGATGGTGTGGAAGGTTGTGAGAAGTTGGGTTAGGTAAGGTAGACATGCAAGAGCGACGAAGATTAGGAGGTGACGACGGCTGTGGGGAAAATGCATGTCTGTAGTAAAAAAAAAAGACACATCATGGTCATATTTTCATTTATCACCGAGCTTACTACAGTACCGTTTTCTTTCATAGAAATGTATTGTATAATATTATTAGTCTATGTTTTTCTTTTCTGGTTTACTGTACGTAACCTGACAAGTAAGGCCCCGTTTCGATTGTTGGCATTTTTATTATCAAATTTTGAGCCGTTAAAATAATCAACTTGTTATTATTAGTTACAAATTTTCGTTCACCATTGTTACAGTTTCGTGTAAAATGATGCACAACACGTTGTTGATCCATCCAACCATGATAATGACGTCCGACCCGCCAAAATGTTGTCGATCCATCCAACAATGATAATGACGTCCGACCCGCCGACTTAAAACAAAATTCATGAACCGATAGAGTTCACCCAATGCTGTGCAAATTGATTCAAGGCCTGCACACCAGCACGTTCAACCCATGCCTGTGCATCTTTCTCGTCCACAGTTCTGGAACGGCCGCCGGTAACTTCCGCAACCATTCCTTTGATCATTGACGAAACCATTTTCTCACAGACCATGTCACCATCCGTGTAATTACTATGCGCACCACGTTTACGTTTACTCCCATCTTTGCTCTCAACCCGCCCTTCTTCTTCTTCATCATCCTCAATTTCTTTGTCGTTTCTTAGTTGTCTCGATCTTCGAACCCATTCAGCCATGCCAACAACATCTTGTTCATCATCATCATCATCATCATCATCATCATCATTTCCGATGTATTTCACTCTATTCACACAAACTTTGATGAACCTGCAGTTTCTCCAATTCCTGTCGATTCCACTTAACAAGCCATCTTTAGCGCAACCCAGCACTCTGCCACAAACGTCTTCAAAACATTCTACTACAAATTGAACTAATCCATTTCCACATTTACTAAAATATTTTACACCTGTGCCCAATAAATTGTCGATATCTATACGTTTCTGACAACTTAATAGAAAATCAACAAACTGTACAAATCGTATACACCATTCATAACAACATTTAGAAATACTAATTGTATCAATACCATCCACAACTTTACCAGCTTTTAATACACCGCAGCAGTACATTGATAATGTCCCCGTCGATGAACGTGCGCTTTCTGCATTCATCCATATCCATAATTGTGTTTCATCTTCAGGTATATCGTATCCTGCTGTACCACGTTTGAAGTATTGACGAAGACGAATGAAGTTACGTGACCATTGTTCCACTAATTTTTTTTCAGGTGCTATAAATCCTGCTGTATTTGTATTCTTCTTGTTATTAGTTTTGTTATATCGTTTTGATGATTTCTTCTTCTTTCCATTATCATATCTTGATATTTGCACAACGTGTTTATCATCATCATCTTCTATTCTTCTATTCCTGCCATGTGGTACAACCTTAACAACATTTTCGTCTTCATCTTCATCTTCGTCTTCGTCCTCATCTTCATCGTCATCGTCACCACAAAGCTGATTAGTATTCGAGTTGTTAACATTTTCATCATTTTCATCGCGTACTAGCTCAAGTTTAACACCCAGAGATTTTAATAATAATTCCTTGTGTGGAGTAAGTGCACCAGTTCTTTCATGTTCTTTAGCCAATCTTAAAAACTTTATCATTCTTTCATCGACTTGATCAACATTATTACGAAATACATCAACATGACCCATTCGTATACGAAAATCCAACAACATAATTAAACAACAACTCCATTCCCAATACCTAGCACGATATTCAGGTTTCATGAAATCCGGTGCACATTGTGTGAACCGTTTAGAAATTGCCGAAGCAGCTAGTACACATTTCAACATAACGGGCATTGTTTTTCGACCCAACCATCGATGTTGTTCATCCAACCAATCCTTAGATGCTGAATCGGGAACGCATACTGATTTGGATATTATTGAACGACGAAGTGATAATAAATGACGAACCCATTCAGTATTTGGTTCTGGTTGTTGTTCTATATTTTGCTGGTGTTGTTGTTGGTGCTGCTTTCTTTTCGGCTGTTGTGATGATGATGTTGGTGGTGATGATGAGGATGAGGATGGTTTAAAAGTTAGTGGTGGGTTAGTATTCTTTTGTTTGGACAAATATTGAGAGGACGATCTCGTAGGCGATGAAGTTGGATGTTTACGATTTGCAAGCCGTTGTTTCTTGCTGATAACATTATTAGTAACTGGTAGCACTGGGAAATTACGTTGGTTTCTCCGTAATGATTTTCTAGCTGTTGTTTTATTGCTGTTGTTGTTGTTGTGTGCCATGTTGGGGGAGAAGAGTGGGAGAAGAGCGGCCTCTTGATGGGTGACAGGTCGGAGGGGGAGGAAGAGCAAAATGAAAACGCGGGGAATTCTTACTGTACTTATACGTCATAGGAGTACTGTACACGTCTAAAAAAACTTGAAATTATAATTAAAAAATTAAAACCTCGTTATTTAAATATTATTCACAACTCTGTAAAATTGATTGTTTTATTGTTTTTGTTGTGGTTGCCTGTTTTCTCTTCCATCCCAACGAACAACGTGCTGCTTCTCTTCACCAACGTTGTCATCGTCGTCCCAACCGCTTTAGTCGTTACGTTATTCGTAACTGCCACTTCATTTTTATTGAATATGTCATACTTGACCGTTTTCACGACAATACTGTTGTTATCAATATTCCTAATCACAGCACCTATATCAACTGCAGAAGAATCACATATTCGTACGCACCATACACAGCAACAGCAACAACAGGATGTACATCAACAAATGAATGAATTGGTAGATACCGTGAAACAAGCCGTGAACGAAGCTGACAAAGCAAGCTTAGATAAGAAACAAGTCATAGATATTGGTCAATCATTAACACTTCTGGAAACGAAATTCACAAACTTAAGATCTGCATTAGCAACGGAGTTGGGTGTATCTAAAGACAAGATAGCAGGTACATCACAACTATCTAAACAATTAATGGATAGATCGTCTGAACTTGTAAGATCGGTAGTTGCTCAACGTGATGAAATTGCTAAACTTTCAACTGATATACGTCGACTAGATGAAGTATTAAGAGTTCTTAGGGATGGTGTGCAAACATTTGAACATGATGTTAAAGATTTAGGTACGGCTATACATGATTTACACTCAGGTTCTAGAGACTTGAGTCAATCACATGACGAGATTAAAGATCGAATTCATAGTATCGCCAATGATGGTAAACATCTCATCAATAAAAATAATAATAACAAATATCATCGGTGGTTGGTCATTACTATTGTCATGGAACTTTTCGCGTTTGCGTTGATTGTTTATAAAAAGATTTCTATGCTCACGGGCAGGTCAGGTCTTTCTTCTGCTTATAAACCTGGAAAATCATGGTAAAAATTGATGTTTCTTTTAATTTTATTTACGGCTTTCACTTTGTATTAATTATATTACTGAACTTCCCCAAAGTACCACTCCATCAGTTAACAAAAAAAAAAAATTACATTCCCCCATTCTTCCTTTAATATATAGAGAGGAAAGAAAAAGAAGGAAAAAAGCAAAACACAAGTTATAACTTCACTTTTTTTTTTTTTTTAAACAAAAGAAGATTAGACAACATATTAAAGCTAAAAACCAAAGCGATAAAAGCTCACTATGCTTTTACATCATTACTCAGTCCGTACTGTCCGAAGATGAGGCTTTAGTACTAGTACTAGTAGTGCTACTAGTGGTCGTAGCAGCAGTAGAAGCAATTTCTGTGTTACTTTCCACGTCGTCTTCGTTGGTTTCCAATTTACTAGCTTCTTCAGCGGCTTTTTTGGCTTTTGATGCAAGACGTTCTGCAGTTTTCTTAGCTTCTCTAGCAGTAGCTTCTGCGAAGATTTGTTCAGCTTGTTTCAATCTTTCCAAGCCAGAAAGATAATTACCCATTTCCGCACCGAATTTACTACTTTCAACACCTAATTTACCAGCCCATTTTTCTGCATTATCAGCGTTTAATTCAGTACCTACTAAACCCATAACTTCAATTAAACCAATACCGAATAAACGACTATAATACCAATCACTATAACCTGCATCACGAACTCTTATCATGTCTTGTATAACTTTACCTTCACTCTCCAAATCTTTATCCAATGCATTGAATACATCACCTTCATTTTTACCTTCAAGATATTCAACAGCTATTTCATAATCTTTGCGTAGCGTTTCCGGAGAGAATGTTAGTGAAGATGCCATTGAATTATATAGATTAGTACGTTCTGTAAGGTTTGGATAAAATTTTAAAAATGTATTGAAAATTGCATTGTAACCTATAGCGAATATTATATCATAATGCCACATAGGACATACACGTGCTAAATGAGTTGTTGAAATGGTTTCATTGATAACTGTACGGTAAACTATTGGTACAGGTCTTTTAAAAGATGCTGTGAATTTGTTCATTGCATCTGAAACAGTCTCTATGTCCGCACCTCTCAAATGTTCGAATCTTGCTCGAAAGGTACTTGCCTCTTCATCCGATATTTCCGATGCTTCTATACGTGCGGGGTCAGGACGACTTGCTTCTGCAGCAGCTGTAGGTGATATCGCTTCCGCGGATGTTACCGTCGCTGTAGTCGTTGATTCAGCCTCATCCGTTGGTGTTGTCGCAGGTTGTTGTTCTGTGGTATCTTCGGATTCTTTGCATTGGAGTGGGACGTACACGATTCGAGATGGACGACGGGTGGGTCTGCGTGTGCGAATCGATGTCTGTCTCGGGGTGAAAGTTGATGATGATGATGATGATGCGGGTGTGGTCGACGATTGATTGTGTCGGCCGATAATGGATGGGGCATACCCGATAAACGCCATGATGGAATAGACTTTGATTTGTTCGTTTACTTCAGATAGTTCGGCAAGGGGGGTAGGGGGGTACGGAATTTAAACGATGAGCGACATCGATCGTTTCACTCTCATCTTCGTTGGGGAAGTGAAAATGTAATGGAAATTTTGATCTCCGGAGCTTCCATTATTCTACGCTTTATGCTTCATGACACGTGTAGAAATGTGACCAGCCATATTAACATTACGCCATATTCTGGGCTTATCGGAGCAAAAATGATTCTATTTTTTCATCTCTCATTTTGCACTCATTCTGGAAGAAGAAAAACATTTTTCGCCTACAGTACTGCGTGCATTCAGGAACTAGAAAAAGCTAAAGCTAAATATTTTTCAGCCAATGAGAGCGCAGAGCGGTCTAATTCTCCGACAAGGGACAAGCAGATAAGACAGGTAGAATAGTGCATGCAGGATAAAAGAGAAGAGGTGGTGGAGATATAAATTAAGGGAAGGGGGCAAGTTGATACTAAGAGCCTTGTTAGTTTGTGGAACGTGATGTGCTTAGATCTGACGTGGATATAGGTTGGACGAATTTGTTGTGAAAGGGTGATTACGGGGATCTTTCGACATCTTATTATAAGGAAGAATTTGGATGATCGCCCTTTGGACAATGCTGCTAACACGACAGCCGAATCTGTTAAAAGTATGAGTCGTTGACCTGCGGCTCCTTTTCTTACTGCCTAATCCATAGATAGGACGTTGTTGTTGCATCCAATTTGTTAATATGGGTAGTTTTTGAAGAGAACGCACGCTTGGTGCGTTTACATGGATGTTGGATGGCTGTTTTCCAGATGTGGGATCGAATGAAGTTGTTTAAATATGGGTCGGTTATGGGGAGCAGATCGTTTGTGGGGATCCAACGATGAGCGAGATACCAGAGATGATAGGCTTGAGACGGTGTGATATTGGTGACGGAGACTGCCCCGGCACGGTAAGAGGCATCGAAAGCCATGAGGAAGAGGAATATGGGTGTGTTGATACATATGGTAATAGTTGGAATGATTGAGATGAGATTAGAGAGTTCTTGTCGTTGCTGTTGGGACGGTGTGAAAGTTGTAGTGGTAGGGGAAGAATCGAGTAGCGATGTTGTTGAGTTTGGAAAGTAGAAGGCTCTGTGTAAGGTGGAGAGTGCTGGTAGGTTGATGACGGAGGGCCAGAGCGGCATACCAATACATCCTTGCCAAGTGGTGGATCGGATAGGCCGAGGTGGGAAAATGTTGATATCTTGAACCAGGTTGTAGAATTTTGTAGAATCAGGCTTGGCGATGAGTTGTAGGAGGTCTATATGTAATAAAAAAAATGAGATCTGTGTTGATTTCGGATGTGTGAAGTGGATAATTTATGGACGGAGATTGGGAGACCCGTAGCCTGTAAGAGAACGCAAATATATTTGTACCATGATGAGAGTCTATGTGGCCAATAGGATAAGATTATTGCAATGTCGTCGATGATGTGGCCTACCAGAGGCCTTGATGGGAAAATAACGAAGGGGGCTGTTGTAGCGGTGAGGAATTGGATATTTTCTGAAATTTGAAAAAGAGGAGAAGCGAGGCGTAGAAGGGTGAGAAATTTTTGTAGGAGACTTTCCACAACCTCATTTGCTAGGGAGACACTCCAAGTAAATCTCATAGGAAGGTAGGAAGGCCAACTTAGCATGGTTGTAGGAGTGCATAGAATGGCAGGTCTGATAAATGTAGAGGGGTAGTGAGGGAAGAGTGTATATTCGGGAGAAATTCGAAAAGTGCAATGGCGAGAAGAGGAAAAAGATCAGCTAAGTTAGAAGGGAGGGTTAGGTTATGGAACATGTTTGCAATATAGAAGAAAAAGGAGGACAAGTTATGTTTGGATGGTACCAGTTGTGTAAAATGAGCCGTAGATGGAATATGAAGTATATGCGAAGGAATTAAGTACTCGTGGCCACGAAATAAGGCTGTCTGAATTCGGTTATTTAGTGACTACGAATGTAGTGATTTCGAACTGATGTCCGAATTTGGATAGGGACGAGTCCTGCTGTGATTCCTTTATCTAATATATTAGACCCGATGCATCGAGTTGGTGGAGAAAGGTGGGGTACAGGATAGGTGGAAGGTGCAGTTTTGGTTTTGGGAATGCCGCTGCGGATGTTTTGATGTTGTTGATGAAGGGGGTAGCGATCTAGGTGTGGAAGTCTGTGGTGATATCATGGCGAAGGTTTGCGGGTAAGAGGTTGATCAATTTGGAGGCATGCTCCTGTTGAGGTGGGGTTCATGGAAGTGGGAGTGCCAGCTTGTCCGGTGATATTTCAGAGAAGTCACTGCGCTTGAAGAGGCCTGCTGGAGATGGAGGGGAGGAGGAAGAAAATATTTCAGAGGAGTGATCGGAAGAAGAAATGTCATTTCTATGTGGTACCGTCTTATCGAATAGACAGGGAGGTAGGACTTGGAAATGGATGGGTATTGTAGAGGCGCGTGTTAGGTGATGTCAATTTTCAGTAGTAGGTGAGTTTGAAGTTGGGCTGCAAGACGGGATGATGTCGGTGCGTTGATTGCAGTGGAGGGACAGAAGAAGAGAGAATTGATTCTGTTGAGGAAAAGGTTGAAGGAAAAGGAAAGGTTAGCGAAAAATGTTAGAGTAGTATTAATATGTGGGTTTGCATTTGAAAAAGGATGTATTGGAAAGAGGAAATGGTTAGAGGGGGAGCGAAGTTGAGTTGTAGTTAGTGTTTTTGTTTCTTGTGGATTTGGTTTGTTAATTTCTCGGATTGGTTTCTGACTTTGTAGCTGCGTTTCATCATCATTTCCGACTTTTCGCCCAGTGCCCTGTCTGAAATTACTTTCCGCGGCTGTGATTCGTGGAGATGGGACCATTCTTCCCAGGTTGTGACCTTGCCTGCATGCCGCCTGTTTCCCACCCCTGATTCCATTTTGAGGATCACATACGGGTGGCGAATATATATATATATATATATACTTCCAGGGAGGAGCATGCTTGGACCACTTTCATGGGAGATGGGTAGTACAGGATTTGGAGATGGATGCCTAGTACAAGGGCGTGTTCTTCCATTTCGGCGTTGGAGAAGCGATCGTATGGGGTCGATTTGTTGATTTTTTCGAATATATTGTATATGTACATCGGGATTCTGTCTCCCGTTTGTATAAATAAATCCAGCATGCGCGCGACGACGCGGTGGTGAAACTGAAGAGTGCCTTTCACCTGACCTTTTACCGGGTAGGCGTATGGTGTCTTCTTCGCGCTGCGCATCTTCCTCTAAACGTCGTTTTTTGCGGGATGTGGTGTCGTGGTCGTCATTAGAGTCATCGTGAATGTCGTAAAGAGAAGACGCAGTATGTTCTGGGAGGGCGAAAGTCTGATTTGAGGGCGGTTGGGGTTGTACTATGTGTGTGTGATTGTGACCTGGCATGGAGGAGTGTGGAATAGTCCCGATGATTACCTTTAGGATGATTGGCGTTGCGTTTTAGAGGTGTGTGACGGTGGACGTGAAGCGGAGTTTGTGGCATCTGCATGATTGATGAGCAAGGCCCAGACCTGGCAGTAGGATTTTGCCAACATGTCATCTAAATTCTGGGGACTCGTGTTATTGAGGTGTGCGGCCTTTTGAGGGTGTACATATGGGGAGGGAGAAGGGGGGTCAGCGATTTTATTGGTAAGTGTGGAATGGGTAAGAGGGTGCTGGTTGGAATTGTGGATGACGTAAAAATGGGTAAAGGTTGTGACATGGCGTGCGGTGTATTGTTCTGCAGGGGGATTTAGGGGGGGTAATTGGGGGAGGAAGGGAGATGGGGCTCGCTGGGTTCATTCGGAATTTGTGTGCGGAGAGTTGGTGTTGCCTGGGATGGGAGAGCCGATGGAATTGTATTGGACTGAACCTTTTGTAGAAAGTGGATTGTTGAAGAGGATGCCGGTGTTTAGGTTGTGGGTACAGTTGTTTGGGGAGATGAGGTGGGAACTGCGGTAGCTGGACTGAGCGAAGTCGGGGATGGGGTATTTTGAGTTGGAGCTGTAGATGCGGAAGGAGTAGTAGAGGTGCAGTAGATGTTGACCATGATGGTGATATGGATGAAGATTGAGGCATGTTGGTGATATAAGACGTGGTGGATGTTTGAGTAGATGTGATTGTTGAAGCGTTTTCGAGAAAGGTAATCGAGGGATGGTACGGTGATGTTGTCTGTGATTTGTGAAGATGGAGGATGGGAATTTCGCGTAACAATAGCAACTGCTATTGTTACGCGAAAATAACCCTAGGGTGGGGGAAACAACTGCGAAAAGGTGTTGTTGGTGATTTGTGAAGATTAAAGGTTGCGTTTTGTGTAAAATAACAAGGTGGGGGGGATGGCGGCGGAGATGTAGTGACATTATGATTTGCGAAACGGTCAGATGTTGAGGTGATGTGAAGCGTTGTCTGTGATCATGTTGAGAGTGTAAGGGGGTTTTAACAATGTAGGTTGTATGATTATACGCTGCGTATATGTGATGAATTAGGAACAAAAAAAGAATAAAATGTATAAATATAAAAACTTCGGTTAATGGAGGAGAAAAAAGAAACGATTATTTAGGGGCCATTTGGCGGAGGAGGTAATGGGAGGCGTTAGGGTGTTGAAGAGGTGGTGTGAAAAAGGTGTTATTTAAATGTGCAACAAGTTGGTGGCAGGTTTTTTGGTATTGAAATATTTAGAAATGAAAGGAGTTGTCAGAAATACGGGACGCGAGCCATTATATACCATTAACTACATAATTTATGAGAGATTGGTGTGATTCCCATCTGACTTTTAGGGCAATTTTCTCTACTGGGATGTTGTTAATAAAGGCTTCTGTTGCTGCGCCGACGCGTGGTGAATGTGTTGTGAAATTTGCGTTGTGGATGTTAAAGAAGGTGGCCACGAATTTGAAAGCCTGCCTGTATTTTGGGTATGTAAGGTTAGGGAATAATGATTTGGAAGGGTTACTTGCGTCGGATGGGAATAGCATGGCGAGGTGTTTGAGGAGAGTGATAGTGGAGGGGCCACTGAAGCTGATCAATTGGTGTTGATTGACGTGTTGGTGTGTCTTGGGTTCGAAGACGTTTATAGCAGCTGTACCAGGTTGGAAGGAAGAAAGTGAATGATTTACTGGAAGGATGACTTGCCTCCACTTGATGCCTAAAACTTTGCTTGCCCACAGGAAGGCAGCGAAGCTCAGGGAAATTGCAAGGGCGGCCTCTGCTTTCTACAATTCTATAAGTTTTTGATGAAAATGCTGCTGTTAGTTGAGATGTTAGAGGGGTGGCGGAGATGGGAGGGATTAGTTTGTACCACCGTTTTAGATGTCTTCGGGTTGTACATAGATGATGTTTGAGGGAGGGTGCTATGATGTAGAGTATGCTGGCGAGACATCCCATCTGTGACTTGCTTCCGGCTTTTGGGATGCTGTCATACTGATCTTGAATATAATCTGATATTACAGGATCAGCAGTTACCGGGTCGTTGACTGGATGTCTTGTTGAGATGAATAGAGTTGTTGTAGATTTGGTTGTATGCTTTTAATGTTTTTGGGCTTGGGGTTGCCGGATAAAGTCTATTTTTTTGCTAGTATATTTCGGCTGATGCTGGAAGTAATTGTTGGTGGTTGCTAATTTTGGCGATTTGAAGATGGGGCCACCCAGGATGACGTGGTGCGCCATATGACAAAGGCGCTTTTGGAGCGCCCATGGGACGATATTTTTGGTCAATCCCGGTTCCAGTGGATGCTTTCTTCGCGGGAGGCCGTCGTCCCCCTCGAAATATGTGGGTTCCAACGATCCGCGATGGATCGTTGTTTGGCAGAAGTCATCCCATTGTTGGCCCTCCAGAATTTCTCTAGGGCAATCGGGGTTTGAAGATCTTCCAAAGACGATGTAGTGGGATGTGGAATGATGTCCTCTGTTTCCAATTCGGGTTCATCGAGGCTCCGAAGGTCAAGAGCATCCATCATGGCAAATTAGATGGCGTCTAGTTCCAGATCGAATGCTTCGGCATCCGCAATGGTTTGCGCGGACTCTGCGGCGGGTTCGCCCCGCCTCTGATGTCATGCATACCTAAAATGGGAATCAAGGATTCCTCTTAGCTTCCCTGCCGGCGTGTCACCACCTGAATGCCACAGTCGAAATTAGGCATGTCGTCATCAAAGGGGGGCTGTTCGGCCTCGCCCGTCGTACATGGGACGAGAAGGCGGAAAAATGCGTCCGGGACTTGGTGTACTCTCCCTGGTCGGTGTACGAAACGGAAATAGTATGGTGCCAGACTCTGGTACCATCGGGCAATGTGGCCCGTCGGGTCCTTGATTGAAATCATCCATCGTAGACCGTTATGGTTGGAACGCACAGTGAAATGTTGGCCGTCGATGTACGGCGGCAGTGCGGTTATTACCCATATTACGGAGAGACATTCGAGTTCTGTGCCGGAGTAGTTACGCTCCGCCTTCGTCAAGGCTCGGGACTAGTATCCCATGGTCGCCCTGGACAACTGTTTCTCGTCGCCCTGTTGTTGGAGAAGAACGGCACTGATTTGATACGAGGAAGCATCTGTTTCAATCATGAAGGGCGATTCCAAACGTGAGAGGTCTAGGGCCGGAGGATAGATTGACGCCTGTTTCAGGGCGTTGGACGCGCCCACCTGGGCGTCGGTCGGGGGGCCAATCGATGTCGGCCTCTTCGCCAAGCATTTCATGGAGGGGGTGTGCCATCTTGGCGAACCTATGGATGAATGGGTGATACACATTGCATGCCCCGAGGAAGGATAGCAGTTGTGTAATATCCTGAGGGAAGACAGCGTCGTGGACGCCACGGGTGGCGTCCGACGCGATCGTTAGTTTCTCCGGTAACAGGATTTGGCCGAGGTAATTGACCTTGTGATGGAGGAACTCGCACTTGCGCAGCTTCATCGAGATTCCAGAGGATCCAAGGATGGTGGGGACATAGTCCACGTGTTGTGCGTGCTCCTTCATGGAGTAGGAGAAGATGATCACGTAGTCCAGGTAAACAAGGCACGTTTTCCATTGTACGCGTGTCAAGATAATATCCAGCACGCGTTGAAACGTGGCCGGTGCGTTGCAGAGGCTGAAGGGCATCCACGTATGACGGAAAACACCACAATTGGACGTGAAGGTTATCTGGTCCCTGTCCTACAGGTCCAACATCATCTGCCAATAGCCGCTGTTGGCGTTTAGGGTGGTAAAGACCGTCTCCTCGCCTAATCTGTCGATACAATCATCCATTCGTGGGATTGGATAAGTATCGGGGATAGTGGCGCTGTTAAGGCGGCGGTAGTCGACACAAAAATGCAGTGAACCGTCGTGTTTCGGAGTCAGCACTATAGAGCTTGCCCATTCGCTCTGGGCAGGTTCGATAATGCCAGCGGCTAACTGTGATTGGATGTGATCATCCAGGATAGCCCAAGATTTCGGGCCAGCCCTGTATGGCTCCTGATAAATGGGTCGCCTGTTTTTTATCAACGCGATCCGATACGCGGTCACCTTTATTTCGCCCAGGCGACCATTCCATATTAACTGATGCTTCTCCAGCATGGACATATTTCAGGTGCGGAGGCTGGCGTCGGTAACTTGTGTCAGATCCACGGTCGTACGCCAATCGGGGCCGGTTCCAGCTTTCTGGCCGGTTCCGGGGGCGGAGAGGGTATGGTCGGGCCCGCCACTGTTTCCACTCGGGAGAACGTGTCTACGTAGAGACAAAGCGCTCCGTCGTCTCGTGGGTTATCGTCCCCGGGGATACTCCGGGGGTCAAGCAAAGTGACGACGCGATCTTGTCGGTGCCTCGTCCCGTAAGCGAGACGAGTAGAGTGGAGTAGCATACTTCATACGCCACGACTATATGTTTGGAGACGAAACGGGGCGCGTCTGTGAATTTAAAGCAGAGGATCTTGAATGGTTTCCCTCGTCGTACCTCATGCGTCCCGTTGGCCACACGGAGACCGGTTCTCGTGAGTAAGGAATTCTTGGGCTCGATGTGGATCGTACCATCGACTCCCGTGACCACACGGACGTATGCTTGTGACATTGCGAGGATGGTAAGGGTTTGAACTACAGAATGCGCTTCTGCGTTGGTGGAAGTGGGTCGCATGCCAGAATAGAATCCCCCTCCACTATATCTGGGAACTCGGCCGACAATTTATTGTGACTGAGGATGGGAATGGATCCCCGAGTTAGTTCAACGGTTCCAGCAATGCAGCGTAAGGGTCGCACAAATTGGGATAGGAACACGGTTCCCATCAGCACGTCGAACTCTAAGCTGGGTGCGACGTAGAAGTGCGAAATATACGTCGAGTTTCCCAGTAGAAGGCGAAGGGGTATGGCCCTCAGCAGGTTTAAGTCATTTCCATTCGCGTCCCCACGTGTGGATAGTGGTGCGTTGGGGATCAAGTGCTCCCACCATTTGGGGGCAGTGGCAAATTTTTAACGATGTTTTAACCGCCCCGGTATCCAGGACGGCGCGGGTTTGGAGCATCGTTGTGGGCTCCATACCGACCGATGCGGAGACCAGCCAAGATGTGCGACTCGTTCTTGTTCGGTGGCTGAGAAAGGATCGTGTGGGCGCGTTCGTTTCGGATGACGAACGTCCCACCCGCCAAGGAGGGGTTGAGTCAATATCCATGCTTGGTGATTCTAGATCGTCCGGAGCGACCGTCTGGCTGGGGAGGCAGCGGCCGTGTTTGAGGGCGGGCGGAACCCCGACCTGTGCGACGGGTGCGGGACAGGAGGCGTCCATGGAGGCCTCGGAACGGTACGGGTTATGAGCTGGTGAGAACGAGGAAGGCAAAAAGAGGCACGCGAACACGGGGTAGACGCTGTGCTGAATGTGTACATGTGTGGATTTTGGGCAAAAATCAGCCGAAATATCCAAAAATGGAAAAAGATGACGCCGCCAAATATTAACTGTCGGGAAAAATTCCCCCTCGAGACTTATGAAGTTACAATGATAAACTCAATACAGAATGTGGTGGTCCATTTATTCATGTGAGCAAAAAAAAAGGCAAATAGTCATTGTACTTGTACTAACTTTCGGAAGAAAGTTAGCACGCGACTGAAAGGTCATGCCTAATTAGACGGTCTCTGGTTATAATTCTTGACTAATTTAAGCCAGGCAATTATAACCTGAAAACTACAATTGTAATCATCAGCATGAATTGACCTTCAACTTAATTCGACTCCAAATTCCTACGTTTGCTCGCCCATCTTATGTCGATCGGTCGGCACTTATATAGAATAGTTTCGGGTTCGATGGAATGTGAAATGAGCAAGCGGGGTTGAAATGTTAGGATTATTTCACTTGTTTCTACAGTAGATTGAATGGACCGCGTACGACGCATCATCATAATACACTACTTGTATCCCTTATTTATTACCATTGTATGAGACACCCTACACCCGTCGTATACTGTAACACCACTGTTAACACATTAACCCTGAGGGTCGTTCCAAACCGAAATAATAAAAATTTTATTATTATATATATATTTCCTATATATGTACATATATTATATAGAACTCGGAACGGCATACAGTATGTCAACGCCTCCATGACGGTTGTCGTCCAGGCTACATATAGCGTAGCGACGCATAATAATATTATCGCATATTATAGAGTTATTGTTTAGTGAATTAACAAAAATGACTTGCAAATGTGGTGACAGGTCGTACACCTGTAATTTTTAAGTGAAAATGAGAAAATGTTCTTCTCATTTCACGTCTTAAATTGAAAGTTAGTGAAGTTGAGATGACTTAGAAGAGACAATAGAAATCGATGTCTTTTTTTTTTATAATTTTTTTCGTGATTTCGAAAACAAAAATGAAGCAAACAGTTCGACCGTCATGCACCACCGTACCTCTGCCCTACTCCTTTGATAAATTAACTAGTTTCTCCTCACCTTCTTTAGGTAACAACAAGCCGCGTCCTCTCCCTCCTCCTGTTAGTACGGCTACTCTTTTCCCCTCCCGCCGCCCCAAAGGACGCTTAAAAACCCTCCCCTCCCTACTCACCTGCTTGACTTGATTGAAGATCAAGCCACTTCTACTCCCCAATCCTCTTAAGAATCAACACTCCTATGCTCCGCATCCACTCCCTACTCCTCTAAGTACCGCTACCCACCTATCATACCTCCGTCCCTAAGTACACCCACCCACCTCCCCTTTTCCTTCAATACTCGGAATATTTCCAGTACAAAAGATAGAAGAGGGTAGTACAACGACTGAAATAACGGATATGGAAAGTGAAGCATCGAATTCTGAACGTTTTGCACTCAGAAGAATGATGACGACAATGAAACTGAACAGTTCAATGAGGAAGAAGCGAGTACGTTTCTGTGCAGCATGGGATATCGTTTTATTAAAGAGTGTTGTATACGTCGAGGCTCATCTCGCTCGGCATGGGGAAGTTCAGAATCGTTTCGAAGATGTCTTGAAACGATACAATTACCAGAGGAAGTATGGGTAACTATAACAATACCTGCATGGAAATTGTTGAACGATAGGTATAAAAAAATAATTTCTGACCATCGCATCTGAAGGAGAGAAAATCAGGAAGCTTCTGGTATTTTCGAAATCCGGGGAGAGCAGAAGGAATTGTTGGATGATGTATTATTGGCAGTTGATGAAATGGAGGAGGAAGTAAGAACTGAAAGGGAATAACTGACTACAATTGATAGAAGGTTTCAAGATGCTGGCGAGGAGATTAGAAACATGGTTTTAGCTGGTATTGGAAGTAACAATGAGACAGAAATGACTCCACCACCTTCAACCAATTAAATAGCGGGTTCTGCGCCGAAGCGGAATAGATTTGATTCGGATGACGTTGATCGGCAGTTATTGGGTGATCACATTAAGCGCATGGCTGAATATGACGCGAAACGATTAAAAATTGATGAAGACAGAATGAGATTTGAGCAAGAGGTTGAGAAAAGTATTAACGAACGGTTTCGTACCGACCACTAATTCACTGAACGTCGTCTTCGCTTAGAAGAAAAACATTATGAATTATCAGAACGTCGACACTCACTGGATTCCTAGGAACGGAAAACGTCTATGAATAAACAAAACGAAATTTCTGGGTTATTATTGGCGTTAACAAATGAATTGAATAATAGATCGAATAATAATGCAAAGTAAATTAACTGCAAATTATAAAAATAAAACGTGAATAATTTTCTCAATTGATTAATATGTAAATTAGTCTGCAATGTTTGTTTGTAAATAATGTTCTAATGTAGGTGGATTTAGTTCAAAGTTCATTTGAACTTGTCCACTATGACCCAAACAAACTTTAAAGTTCCAAAGTAAGGCTGATGATGTGCACATAAGTTCAATTGGTGCAGAACGGACTTTGAGGTTTCTTTTATAATTCTGAGATGCCCACATCTGTTTCATGTCTTTGTATGAATTCTCAACGGAGACACAAACTATACTCATGGCCTTATTATGTAAAATTTGAGCGGGGGTCGCAAACGCTCTTATAAGTCCCACTTGAAGCCATGGACGCAACACATAGGAATCATCTCCATATATATAATACTGCTGTCCATTAATACTTAATTATTGTTGTAATATTATATCCATCCCACTTTGACGGTACAGTATGAGATCGTGTCTTCGTCCAACTTCGGGACCATACATGTGGAAGATGAGGCTATCTGGCGTCGTCACAATCTGATAAATATGACAGTGAAATGCTTATTGCCAGAGTAACAAGCTCGTTGATTGGCACCTGATCCTCTTGGCCTGCACATGTCTATTTAGGTTCAGTCTATGAATCCCACACATTTGTTCAAAGGGGATCCCCGTTCCCTTATTGACTTAGCATACTGCTGTGCTCTTTCATTCATTAAATCCGCCCTAAAATTTGACAAAACATGACCATAATTGTCAATAAAATGCGTGACGGCCTCCCAAAATACCTCAGAAAGAACCGATATATGCATGCCAAATATTTTACTTAATTATAACTGAATTATGATTAAACAATAATCCAAAAATAGAAATTCATTAAAAAATGACTTCACAAATT
>JAULBU010016479.1:0-20911 GCA_032358235.1 Odonthalia washingtoniensis | reverse complement strand
GGCATTATTGTGGGTAAATACCGCTGCTTTTCCAGCTCTGGTGATATCGGGAACTGAAATGAGAGTTTCAGGAATCGCTGGCGCTGTCACAGCCTTTGTGAGTGATTGGGATGTCAATACAACTGGAATTAGTAATCGGGGTACGCTGATTTGTGCAGTAATAGATGTCATATTGTGGTTCAGTTTGTTTATAAGTAGACCAGATGAAGGGCTTTGCATTTGATGTGCTGTACTGTCGAGAATGAACGTACCTGGTTTTGGCGATGGTGTTTCATCATCAGAATATATTTCTGTAGTTGGATTATACACTGTTCTCATGGTGGGGAGATTATGATTGTGGTTCACAAATCTTTACTTCCTGTTTTTGTTGAATCGGGGACAAGATGATGTATTATGTTGAGCAAATTGAGATGATTATTGTTGAGAATTGCTGCGTCCCTGGTTGTTTGGATGTTTGGTATCCTTTCATTGCTCATCAGAGTGCTTTAGGATTCGCCCATATTCTGCTGCGTGGAATTTGCATCAGTTGTTGTTGCGATGCTGCTTGTAATTGGTTATTTTGTATCTTGAGGATGATAATTAGTTCCTTCTTTGTCTGTAGGATATCTTCGGTGGTGATTAAGGATGCTGTGATTGACATTTAATGTAAGTTGGTTTGTGAGTTTGGTTTGATGTTGTTTCAACTGATTTGATCTTTGTTTGAAGAGCAATGATAGAACAAGGCATATTTCATAACCGCATTGGGTTCAGACGGAGTAGGTTTGGAGCTTTCGGATTCATTTGACATTGCATTTAATCGTAGTGGCTTCACCGTCAATGTTTGAATACCTCGCAGCAATCATGAGAGTGAAAATTTTGTCATGAGCTTTGAATTAATCATTTGTTTCTTCATAATTATTGAGAATAGTATCGAAAGCCTTCATTTCCAGTAAGTCATGATCAGCTGGGCTTCTTTTCAGAAGTTTCTGCTAGACTCATGTGATGATTAGACACGGATTGATGGGGTTGCTTGCTGAAATGACAACTTTTGCAATGTTAGATGGTATTGATGCAATTATTATACTTGTTAGTGCTGTCACAGACGTATGATGATGGGGCTCGAAGGCATAGTTGATTTTTTCGATGTGCGTTGCTACCTGTAGTGTCTCTATTTCACATAGAATGGCTAGAAGCCATGGTTCCATGTTATCCTTGTCTAAGGTTGGAATGATGGGCTGATGAAATGGGATGTGGTTTCTTGTTGGTGGTGTCTGGTCATTGATTTGTGCCATACTGTCTTATCCTGATATGGATATGGAATAAATTTGCTGGTGATTTGTATGGTATAATTCTACAATGATTGATTCAGTAGGAATGAAGAGTGGGTCTGGTGTAAAAGGGATATGAATAGGTTTTGTAAAATGAGTGATATTATATTGGTGATGTGCTCCTCTAGTAGAGCGTAAGTTCTGTGTTCCTTAGTATGTGTCAATGGATATAGGTGGTTGGTTTGATAGAATATAATCTGATATATTGGCTATCTGATATCTTTGTGTAGTCGTATGAGTAGAGGGCAGTTATTGCACTGAGGGCAGTTATTGGGACCGAGCGTAGCGAGGGCTCAATAACTGCACTTTACTGGAGTAACACGAGCCGGCCTGGTGATCGCCCCGTATACAAGGAGCATGGAACGAAGTCCTTCAGGTTCGATCACCGAGTTGGCGGCAAATAAGTGGATATATTTTGAGATATAAGGATATTGTCGGTGTGGTATGTATATATATATATATATTGAGATATAGGGATATTATGTGTATATTGATATGTTAGATTGTAATTATGTTAATTGAGTATGAATTATGTAGTAGTGGTAGTAAGGGCCCCTAACCTGTGATGTGCGAGAACAGTGAAGAGAGTGAGAATGTCTCATGTCTCTCTTCGTCCGGTTCAGATGCTTTTAATACTGTTCAAGGAGTGAAAGGATACCAACGTGTAACGTGTCAGTCAAGTCTGTTCTCATTGGCTTAGACTGACATGGAGAAAGTCTCACCCTCCCTTTTCCAAAAAGCTCTATTGTGAGACTTTCTCTGAGACTTTCTCCATGTCAGTAATGGCATCTACATAATGACAATGTCATTATGTAGATGCCATTACAGCCTGACAATGACATTGACTGTAATGGCATCTACATAATGACATTGTCATTATGTAGATGCCATTACAGTCTGACTGTACTTGTTGTTTACTTGTGTCGTCCAGCTTCGACTTTTTCTGTCAGCAAAATACATACACTTGGCTCCTCTTTCGAAATTGAGTATTTTCATTGGTCGCATTTGTACGCAATAGAAATGTTTTACATTTTTCAACATTGAAAACTCATCACCAGTGCTGTATACGTTGATTAAAAACATCCGTCAAAAAGTACTTCATTCAGTAGTGTATAGAATCTGAGTTCGAACTGATATACTTTGTTATTTTAATCGAAGAAAGCTTTTTCAGGGATGTGACGATTGGGCGCTATCGAAACTTAACTTAAATTTAGTTTCGATAGCGCCCAATCGTATAGAGGCACAAAATCTGTGCCTCTATTCGAGATGCGCTCTTAAATCCCTAAAATAATAAAATAACTCTTTTCTTGGAATCTTTCCATTTTTTTGTGGCTCTCGCTGCGTGGCCCCTTTTCTAGCACCAACTCTAAAACGTGTACAATTGAAAAAATTAAAAAGATTTTACAATTATTAATTTTTATTGTTTACAGATTTCGTTCCCACCCCTTTCGGGGCTCTGCCATTTCAAAATATTATTTGTCTCAAAGAAATAAAAATTTCTACAAATTTTGTAGGAGGAGTCAACTCGCAGTTTTTAAACATTTCAAAAAAACATTCTGTGAATTCGTTATTGTTCCCAGTCCTAAACGTTTTTTTTTTTTAAAAATTAAAATAAGCTGTTATTATTTTTAAAACATAACGCTGTCATTGTAATGAACTGTATGACTTATTTCCTATAATTCTATTATAATTTGCCCTTTTGATACTGTTAAAAAAACTGAATTATTAAATTAAACATTGCATGAAGTGTATGACTATTTTTAACTTTTTTTTTTAAAAAAAAAGTGTTTTTTTAAATGTTTTATATATTATATAAAAAAATGAAAATTTATAAAATATGTATAAAAATCACAATGCCATAACGCTCTGTTGTCTCTAAACCAACCGAGAAACAATTACATTAGCAGCTGATTGACTGTCAAAACCCTGTTCCATCCTTTCCGACGGAAACGCTCATCCCTCTTTCACTTTTCTTTAAATTCCGCAATCCCATTAAACCCGTCCGGCTATCCCACCGCCCCAATCTTTAACTTATTATTATCTCGTCAAAATGTCGTTCACAATAACTACTCTAACAATACTATTATTTCTACTAACAGCAGCGGTCGTTCATGGTGTGGATCCGGATTGCTCGAAAGGGATATCTAAATCAACGGCTTGTTGCCCTGCGGAATGTGGTACATGCGGCGGTTCTGGGTGCTATCGAAGATCACTTTCACTCAACACACGTTGTTGCCCATCCGGTATATTGAAACCATCAAATTCAATACCTTCTTGTAACGACGCTGATGCACCGTGTATCGTAACTGCTCCCTTGGTAGATCCAAAATGTGAAACCGGGCTTCGTGTAGGCAAGGCATGTTGCATAGCAGGTTGTGAAACATGTGGTGGTATAGGATGTGGTATGCGTTCACGAAATGTTGGCTCAAGATGTTGTATTGGTGGTATTCTCAACCCTATTAATAATGTACCTTCTTGTGATGATTCACTCCCACCTTGTATTCTCAACAAAGGAAATACTACCCCTTCATCACCAACTCCAACAGTTACCCCCCCATTACCAACTCCAACAGCAAGTCCGTCACCGAAAGCGGAACCATTTTCTTCGTTGGATGGCGCATGGATGACTGCAGCCGTTGAAGGTACGCGTAATGTTGTTGCGCGTCATGAGGCATGTGCTTTGATGGTTAATGGAAAAGTTGTGTTGATTGGAGGACGCGGTACGAAGCCAGTAAGTGTGTATGATCCTGTACTGAAAACATGGGCCACTAAATCAAGATTTAACGCGACGCTACAAATACATCACTTCCAATGTGTATCATACAAGTCATCTGTTTGGATTGTAGCAAGTTGGAACCTAGGTTTCCCATTCGAAGCCAATAACGAAGTAGTTTTCGAATATGATGTCGATGCAGATAGTTGGAAAACTTACGAAGGATTGCCTGAACCTCGTCGCCGAGGAGGTGCAGCATCTGTCATCATCGGAGAGACCATATACGTCATCGCTGGAAATAGAGGTGGTCACGGAGGTCAAGCAGAATCGCTACCATGGGTGGACTCATTTAACGTAGTCACAAAAACGTGGACGATGAACGCGTTACCAGACATGCCTGATGCGGGACGTGATCATGTTGGAGCGGCTGTATTAGCGAATGGAGAGATTTGCGTTGCGGGTGGTAGAGATGGTGGGTCTGATGGATTTTTCAGAATGAATATCGGTTCGACGTATTGTTACAGTTTCGATCGGTCAAGATGGGAACAAAGAATGGATTTCCCTGCACCTCGTGCCGGTGCTATGACGGGGACTACATGCGACGGGTATATGATGATTGCTGGAGGTGAAGGTGACGGTATGGCATACAAGAGAGTGGATGTGTTCGATGGTGAGAAATGGACAAGTGCGCCCGATCTAGTCGAAGCTAGACATGGATCTGGCCTTGCCTTCGCAGAATGCTCGAAATGTGGTCATATCTTCATACCGTCTGGAAGTGGCCGACAAGGTGGAAGGCCGGAGTTATTGACTACGGAACAGTACATCCCTGGAGGGTCGCCTATGGAGTGTGCCAATTATTAACCTGCACCACGTGCAAGGGATATGTAATATTTTTAAAGGAAAATGTTGTGACATAGTAATGGCCAGTAGGGTATATTCATATTCTTATGTTTTGAACCGATTTCGAAATGGAGATGGTCGCTGAATAGGCAAAAGAATCATCTCCAAACCTAACTTGTATTAATTTGCTTTTAAGTAAATTTATTTATTGTCGTTAAAACGAGAAAATAAATAAATCTTCGCTGTAAATAATGATATGAACCAATTGTTACTGTAGAGAGCTGTATTGAAGCCGGGTCAGGATGACAAAAACCGAGTGTGCTTTGAACCTCACTGTTAAGATATCGAAGACTATATGGGCGTGTACATACGGTTACAGAGTCTGTACGCAAGCCATAACAAAGTCTTTAGCGGATTTTTTTAAAAATATAAATATTAAAATAATCCATTAAAATATTGTAAGTTTTAATTGTTTTGAAGGCCTGTCAGGGTGGTGACCTTTTCTTTTTTTAAGGCCTAATTCACGGTAGAGCGGGTAAATCGATTGCCCCCGTACCCCAATCCTAACCTCTCTCAGAGCATCTCTAGTTAGCGCCGTGAAAATGAATTATTTTGCAAAATATTCACCGCGTGTCAAAAAGAATAAAGTAGTTTTTTCCGAATGTTTTAATTCAAACAGGTAGGAAAGTCGGTGGAATTGTTGGTGAATTGTTTGGAAATGTTCACCAAGAAACTCAACGAGGTGAAATTCCACCCCTGAAAATAATAACTATAAAATAAGTATATTGTAATCAGCCAATGAAAAATTCGAAATATGCTATGAGGATCCTCCTTCAACAATGATGTTGAATTGGAAGCAAGCCACCGAGACAAGTAAATAGTAAGTACAGTAGAACTGTAATAAACATTGATCTGTAGCATTATGTAATTTACAGTGCGAGAAACGAACGAGAAAACCGAATGGTGCGCACAATGATAGTGATTCCACCTGCCATAAATTTTTCAGCCGATACTCGTTTCTTCATCTGATCATTGATTCTACTATTGAGAGTGTGACGGTTGCAAACGTCTGCCGAAGGGTTGTGGTATTATCGACTGCGTGGCGTACAGCCTTCTCCTGTGTGCGAATCGGTTGCATATAGGAACCAAAAAGTTAACGAAGCTGACTGTCTTTTTGGTAAAAATAAAGCCATAATACGATTGTTACTGACTGCGTAGTGAAAATAAAAAAACAAAAACGGTTCAAAAGACTAACAATTATAGGAATGTGAGAAATTCTCTCCTCACTACAAGTTACACGTTCAGCCACCATTTGCCACGTTACACGTTCCCTTTTCTCTCTCACTTTTATGCCTATAAAAGCCATCAATGATGGGAAAAATCTAGCACTAAGATTCTTCCCAATCATCGATATCGAATAGCTTCACAGGTTATGAGCCCAACACACAACTACTGTTAATCTATCCATCCTCTCTGCACAACAAACAAATTTTTCCCAGCGGTCTTATATCGTTCTCCACACGCATCGATTGCGCCCTGATCCCCTGCTCTCTACTAACAACGCCGCTTACGTTCACCACACTCAAAAATATCCCACCAACGCCAATTGGGTTGCCAATACACCCAGTGAAACCAAAAACGAAATCCGTACCAATCCCTCATTACCAAAACGACCCCGTCTCACAAACAACCATCCAGATTAACCATCCAAATTAATCATTTCCTTCATCAAACTATCATGGCCGCCAAATAAAACATACCAACCAATCTGCAAGCCTTGCTCACAAAAAATCCGACTATCCCAGAGCTAAACCTGGAAAAACTAATCCCTTGGATAATGACCATCCAATGCGAGGCGAAAACATTGCAAATTACTCCTCAAATAGAGGGTATCAACTAAATGTTTGATACAATCCACCACCGCTCTGTAAGCACCCTCACCAGCGTCATCAGCTCATCACTTCCTAAATCCGTAGCATCAGCAGTTATGACCCTTGGTAGCGAACGAAACCCTTGCCTAATCATCCCATGTGTCCAGCAGAAACTGGAAAGAACCACCGTAGCGAATCATGACACTCTTAAAACAAAAGCCGAAAATATCCTCATCGCCAACTACGAATCTGCACAAGGCTACCTCACTGCTCACATGAAAATCAGAGGACAGAAGTCTGTCGCCAGATACCCAGGCATAGGAAAAAAACAGGTAACCATAAAATAAATCATGAAAGGCCTCAAACATCATCCGAATTTCACGAACATTACACCTTTCTGGCACATTCACATGCCCGAATCTATCTAAAAGATGGAAACAACTATGGAATCACTCACCAAAAATGAGATACACACAGAATCAATACCTCCTGTATCACCCTGTATCACTTTCTCTCAACAAAAAACCAATCCATTCAGTTCCAGCCAATATCGCCGATCATCTGCCAAAGTTTGCCGATTTCATGCAGCAAAAGTCGGCTGCCATTTCAACCGCAACGAAAATGAATGGGGAGATTCTGAAACCTCCTAGGCGTCAATTTCAATCATCAGACTCCTTTCTTCCAACCAAATAACGTTCAAAAACCACGTCGCCCACGCAATCCACCACAAAAATCTGTCCACGCCCGACTCCTTCACTTACCAGAAGAACCAAACTACTAAAACAACATGCAACATGACGAAGCCGACGATACCCATAGATCGGATGACAATCAACAAATTCCTGATGGTAGGTACATCCTTGATGACGCTACCAATCCTACTTGCACCCCATTTCCAGACCACTAATGCAACCTCTGACAAAATCTCATCACTCTCTAACCGCTACCTTATCCAAAACAGCTAGCACTCACTCCGGTACTCCACGATCCCTCATGATAAATGGTCCTGTACACACACAGGCCATCGTGGCCCCCTAAAATACCCGCCATACTTCTGTCCGTGCACGAGCTGGCTCTGCTCAACAAGGCCGTCATCTTCACCAAAAATGACGCTTATCTCCTTCCACATGATCACCTGAATAATGTAATATTACCCCCGCCTCTTGCCAAATGACAATCAAAGGAATACACCCTCCTTTCTCACAAATATAGCCCCAAACAAAGCAGCGCCACCGCTATGGAAATATACGACACACAGCTACTCCAAACAAACGAACCAGTATCCTCCTACCAACCACCACCGCAAACACAGCCATTCTCTGGATTCAACCCCATTTCCACATCAAATAACGGCACCACCTCCAACAAGTCCCCCTATACCTCAACCTCCCCTAAATACTCAGCATTAATCCCACGTCTGCTTGCCACGTTACCAAATTTATCTCCGACTCCCCTCTATCCCCCACCACTATGGAACTACACCCGGTATTCAATCATGCACCCATCCTCATCCTCCGTCACATCATTGAATCAGTCCTATACCCGGCCTTATCCAGAATTACCATTCCTACACATGAATTTATTACGTGCACAGGTTGCGCTCAGGGTAAGGCAGCCCAATGCCTGCATCATTCCTCCTCCAATGACAATTAAATCGCTGGAAAAACTATCTGCAGCGGCACTATTGGCCCCATACAACCATTCTCTGGCATACCCATAAACTCTCGTGCTGAACTAGCCACCATAATCACCAAAACAATGTACTACATCACCCATCTTCACGGCAAGCCACCAAAAAGATTTCATATTGACAATGCAATAGAATACACCTCTCACACTATTAATTAATTTATCACTAACTCTGGTACCATACAAACAACTACATCCACACCAGCCTCAATCTAACAGCAAGGATGAAAAAATTCACAGAACGATCATGAATGCGGCACGTGCACCGCTTGCCCACTCTCGCCTCCCCCTCAACTTCTGGGACTACGCGATAATAGACGCCACCTTTAAATTCAACCATTTGCCTCACAGCGCCACCAAGCGCACTCCCATCTCCCTTTGGCAACCACACACTCTATTTCCACACTTATCTTCACCATTTGGAACCATCTGTTCCATCGTTGATCCATCAGAATCGAAAAAGAAGCTATCATCTAGTTCAAGACCTGTCCGCTTCATGCACAATATCACGTATTCACACATCGAAGTACTGCTTCTCGACACTCATCGCGAAACAACCTGCCGATACGCAGACTTCAAAAGCTACAAACCCTATTTCGATCCCGAATTCATAGCCGGATAGGCGTCCAGAATCCATCATCCGCATCCCACACCTTCCATTATCACATCCACCACACCCGCCCCCAATCCACAAAGCAAATGAAATCCTACCCTGATTCTACCGAATGGGAATCGGCGCACGATGCCGAAATACATCAGCTCAACAAAAAAATGTCATGACATGGATTCCCTCTGCCGACACACCACCAGACATATTATGTTTTATTAAAACGACATAAACCACTCCGCATGACCATGAAATATTGATACAAAATCGCCACAGATATCCCCATCTCACGCAAAACCAGATGTACCATACGCGGTAACCAAATGACCCCCCGTCTTCACTACGATCCTGATCACATCAGCGCTTACACGGCAAAAAAATCTTCATCACGCTACATTTTTACCTACGAAAATCACAACAACCAACCAATTCGCCACTTTGACATCTCCTCAGCTTTTACGCACGAACCATATGACCTGAATCATACCGTATATGTCCACTAACTCCCACTCTCCGACGGCACATACGCCATACCTGATTGTCCCTGTGGCATTGTTAAGATGAACCTGTACGTTTCAAAACCAGCAGATAACATCTACTTGACAGGTTTACATAATCGTCTATCATCAGCTCAATACATCCAATCTGAAGCTGACCCGTGCATTTATTACAAAAGGACAACCGCGGGCATGATCATTATATCTGTCACTATCGATGACTTCCCAATTACCACACCCACTCCTTCCAACATCTCCGCATTTCACCATCACCTACAATTGAAGTACAAGGTGAAGAACTTAGGACGCCCTACCTCCTTCCATGGTTGGTCAATCAACTACCAACCGAATGGAAGCATCACACTGCCCCAACCTCACCTCACCAATAAAGTCATCAAAAAACTGAAGCCGACTCAATGAAACCCCCGCACAACTCCCCTACCTCATAGAGCTGACTTTGACGACAATTGTGCCAAAACTGCACTTGAAGAACAGCAATGGAGACTTTTGATAAGCTCGGTGACATCCGTTATCTGGATGACGGAACCAGACCTGACATAGCCTTTCCCACTGGAAAAATGGCCAGATTCACGACCAAACCTACAACCACTCACATGGCATTGCTCAAACATCTAATCAGATACCTTGGCGGCACCATTAACACAGGCATTACATTACATTCCAACTCTACCAATCCCCTCCAATGTTACACCGACGCAGACTTCGCAGAATCTTCCGACCGCAAATCCACATCCGCTGCCATTATCTTCTCCCACGGCTCCCTGATACACTGGTTCTCAATAAATCAATTTACAGTTGCTCTAAGCACAACCGAGGCCGAATATGTCGCAGAATCTCAGGGACTCCAAGATGTCATGTCGCTCCGACGCCTAATAACTGAGACCAAAACCAAACCCATGCCACCGACCCAATTTCACGTTGACAGCAACAGCGTCATTTCAATAGCATCGCACAAAGGCAAGACGAAAAAGCGAAAACAAATCGACATCAAACACCACCACTTGCACCACCACCTTATCTACAAGACAATCGAAATGCATCATGTTCCCACAGAACAAAACCTAGCTTACATCCTCTTGAAGACCCTCCCACCTCTCCGCCACAGCCACCTCACCAAAGCCATTCAATCAGAACCACCACCGAATCGCCCATCAAACCATCACGCCGAGCATGACGCTGTGTGAGACATTCTCTCTCCTCATTTCTGCTCGGTATCCTGTTTTAATTTCCCCCCTTTCTTTTGTGTGATATTCTCTCCTCACTTACGTTACACATTCAGTGACCATCTGCCACGTTACACGTTCCTTTTTCTCTCTAACTTTTATGTCTATAAAAGCCATCAATGATTGAAATAATCTAGCACTAAGATTCTTCCCAATAATCGATATCGAATAGCTTTACAAGGAACACAGATATGTACATGTAACTATGCTGCAGAAAAGTAAAATTTTGGAAAGACTGACATGTCACTATGTAACAGGTAATATCATTATCACCGATACGGGATAAAAGGATTAGAAGTAGTAAGGGTATATTGACTTATAAGTCAAACATTATATTTGTTAATATGCATCACCTTGATGGATGAAAGTCAAGATATATACATGAGGACAGTAAAGATATGGGTGGGACCAATATTGAAAAGGGGGAAGAAAGTAGCAGGAATGTGGAGAAAAAATGCGTGTTGTGATGGGGAAAATGGAGAATACAGACCAGTCGGATGGTATTGAATATATTGCACCTATTGGAACATGGAAAAAATAAGGACTGTATGGCTATTATGGAACAACTAATGAATGAAGAAGATGAAGAATAATACAGAAAATGGAAAACTGCTGTGCCATCTGGAAATAACGTAAGAAATGGTGCGAACAAAGAAAACTATGGAAACAGCGGAAAAATCGAATTTAGAAATGAAAGGAAAGAGAAATAAATGGCAGGGACATGTAATAGTGAAGATCCGTGGTACGATGATAGGAATGAAGAAATTAGAGTCCAACGTAATCTACTAGACCAGTTTTCTGAAGTACCAATTCGGAATGAAAAGAATAATAGCAGGGGAGAGGATACACATGTTGAACATATAAAAACGAATGAAGATTCTCAACTGTTGAATACATCACTATAGATAGTGAGAGACGAAAACTCACGTGATTTAGATAAAACTGTATGTGACGGAAGTAGTAAAGGAAAGAGAGGTTGGGTGGAAGTAGAATGTGTGGGACCTTTAGACGGGTATGATCAAAATGACTTTGTTGAAAGTACCAATCTGAGAAAAGATATCAGGACAGATGAAGTGTTGATACCCGAAACGGAAGATATGAAAGACAATCATATGTTGGAAAGGAAAGAATATGAAAGGAAAATTGTAGGAATGAAAAGAAACCGTGAATTGAACCAAACCAATGGTATGAGTAGGGAAGGTAATGAAGATGATGGGATTGAAATTAATGAAACGAGACGACAGAGTACAGGAAGCTGTAGAAATAGAGGAGGTAGTGGCAGAAACATGTACCAAGAGAAAACCGAAGCGGAATGCAGTACAGTGAGGTGGAGGCGCTATGTTTGGCCAGAGCTTGGGTTTTATAAACACAAAAACTAATGAAGACAGTGGAATGTCTATGGATTGATATTGAAGAAACCTGTACGGTAAAATACAATATGACGAGAAGCAGAGAGGTATTACGTGCGAAATGGAGTGTTATGGCACAAGACTGTCAATTATGGAATGCGTGATAGACAAAAGCTGAAAAGATGAACCGAACTCGTAATGTATCAGAAAATATGATAGAGAAATTGACTCATGCGTTAATTCAAAGTTGATGTAGACGGGAGAGGGATAAAAATCCAGGTATTGGTATCACTTTCAAGTATATGGAATCTGCAAAATATCTTTCTTCCATTCCAAAATTTGGGCATGTAGATTTTTACAGAGGTGTGACCATTACGTGGGCAAAGACTGCTAAAAACGATGTTGATAAAAAAGATACGGTAAGTAAATGTGAACGAGAAGGTGTCTTGAGAGGCAATGAAAGAGTTGTCGAAGGGACACTTGTTGCTTGTTCTGATGAAGATGTCCAAGAATTATCTCCAATGACGGAATAAATGTCTGGCCGTGTCGAGAGTGGCAATACGGATGCTGGAACGGCAGGAGGTCGTCAATGGGTACGAGCAGTGGGGTTGTAGGTGGAAAATGTAATGAAGGATGTCGTGTAGTGTGGAATGTAGATGAAGTTGAAGATGTTTTCCTAGAATAGGTAGGGATGAGGTCAAATATGAAAAAGATAGGAGTGAAATAATTGAAAAGAGAAAACGAAACAAACCGTACGGAGAAATCAAATAGAAAAGCCATAGAAGAAACTCGTATATAAATGGAAAGAACGAATGTGATATTGCAATAGTTGAATGCAAGACAAGAACAATCCTCACGGCTTGAACGTATGTACATTGCATCACAGTTTCTACCAAAGGGAAGTGTATAATATAACGATATAGTAAAAAATAATTGAGGAAGATAAGATATGATATTATTCAGATAATAAAAATATTTATAGTAATAAATGATCAATTTTGAGAAGTACCACGATTCATTATTTAAAAAATCAATTCCGTTATGTAGATATGTGTTGTATGAAACTATGTCAGCCTGTAATCGGAAATGTTCTTCATGATCAGTGAAATGCATATCTCTCATTAATATTCTTTCTGCGTCATGTTTTATATTTGCATGGTTTGGTATGTTGTCTGTAATATTTCGCAGTAGATTTCTATGTGATTCTTCCGTTCGGATTCTTTGTTCTAATAGCATAGCATCTACGTCGTAACTTGTAGCAAACTCTACAGGACCGTTTACCTTCTATATCGTACGTATTATTACATTGTGTAATATGACACATGCATTTGAGATTCATATTGCCTCACTGAGTTGCCATTTTCGGTTTTCACGTCGAAATATCTCGAATCGCGATTGGAAGACACCGAACAATCTCTCTTTATCTTTCAGTACGGATTCCTGTTGAAAGGTAATTTTACTTTCCGGATTATTGCTTATACAACTAATGGGAACGACAAATATAGGCCACGTTGGATAAATTCCATCTCCAAGAAAGTATAGCAGGTTGTGCGAAGTACAGTTTGGATTTATGTGATACCATTACGTTAAGGTCAAACAGAAATGTTCCAGAAATATTTTCTGGAAAAGTGGAGATCTAGTGAGAACGTTTAGATCTTTATTCGTTCCTGGTCGGCCAGAAGACCATGACCAGCAGTACAAATCATGGTCACACCATCCCTCACATTGTACTGTTGCCATTTTGATACAAGAATGTTTGATATTGACCTTTCTCTGTAGCTCGGCAATTCTTCCAAGTGTAGTGCATGCAATCCACTGCACCTTTGCACCAAGAAAATAAGATATCGGCATATTGCTCTTCAATATCGAAAATCTCTGTATCAGTAGGAAACCTATTAAAGAATGTTGTACCATACATCCCAATTATGCCAATACAAAATTGGGTGAAGTATTGACGTATCGTTTCTTCAGACATATACACGCAATCTCCGAGACTATCAGCTTAAGTTCCATAACTTAAAATACGGAGTGAAGATAAAATTTTTAAGTCAGTGGGAATGCACTTATAGTTAGTACCATTTGTTCTATGTTTCCAAAAATCCGTACGGTGTCGTAAAAGATCATTTTCAACTCGAAATATATTGCACGGAGTACAGAAAATCTACGTTAAAAAATATAATCAGGATATGTTCGGTTAATAGAAACGTGGTCATTAATTCACGATGAAATACCGCGACGGAAAGTTTTAGTACGTACTAACCGTCCCTTGTAAGCTGAGTTATGAAAATTTGGTTTATTTTATGATGAAGATGTATGCATGAGCAGTGCGGTGATGTGGTGTCATACATAAAATCAGCTGATGAATTAAGTTGTTGTTTGCTTTGTTTTTTTTTATTAATTCAGAAACTTTTTCCTCATCCATACCGGATATAGAATTTGATTCCAAATGATGTAGCTACGTAATGTCCGTAGAATTCTATAAAGTTTGTATATGTAACTGTTGAGATATAGATTATCAAGCTTGATAATCAATTAGCGCATATTTGAAAGCAATGATATGTTGTGAATGTTTATGAAAACAAATCGTATTTCAAGATCATTAGGAAAACTATTATTTTTTAAAAATACGTGTTAATGTGTAGGAGTTGCTGCACATAGAATACAAATTTTCAATAAAAATGTTGGCAGTTATTTATTTAAAACTAAAATTTTCTAATTTAATTTATTATTTCAGTATGCACTGAGGGAACATTACAGTAATTTCGTCAACATGTACGACAGCTTATCTTATGTTCCATTTCTCGTGATTGATAACAGTCACAACATCATAACACTGCCAAAACATAGCTATGAATATCAACCATACTGCTGCAGTGTACTGACTAAATTTTATCAGATTTTGTAACCTGCGAGGTTATTTTCACTCCTATTATATAATATCACTTACTTCTAAATGGAAAGTATCAGATTCTTGATTTAACATGCATGTTTTTGGTTGGTAAATTACTCAACTATGCATAATTTTCACCGTAACGGATGTACAAACCACTTCTCATATTTATCTTTTTACCATCTTCAGAATTCATACCATGTAGATTTCTCTGCCGCATGGCCTAAGTCAAATAATATCCATCAATATTACAATGTGTTTCCTTCTTTTATATTATTAGACGAAGCAATACTTCGTTTTTAAAATTTGAAAACACAGTTCACTTTAAAACTATATAGCAGTTGCAATCCATCAAACATTTATAAGTTATCAGTACATTTTGTGTATATACATATTTTGATAATATACATTTAATAATTACAATAATGATTTAGTGATCCAAACATATATGAAAACTTGCAATGTAATTTTGTAAGCATTTACGATACTTGGTAAGGCGTGTATCACACTTTTTTAAAAAGTGATATGTGTCATGTGTATAAATACACATAAAAAATCATGAAAGGTAAAACAATTTCATTAAAAACATTTTGATCTCATTAAACATACATTTTTTATAGAAACTACACATTCAATATTTGTTCATTTCGAAATCTATTTTCATGAGTCCTTTCTACTATTACAATTCATATCAAGAATTAGACTCTTCTGCACCATCTCCTGCATTTTCTCATGAAGGTACATCATTTGATGTTGGATTTGCATTACCTGTTGTAGTTCCTGCTGTGGATGTAGGCGGTATATCAATTTATCTTTGCGCAATACCAAAATTACCCAAAGATTGTGTGCTTCTCCGAATAGCAGTTTGAATCTCGCTGTCCAGATTACTGACATATAAACCAGATATATGTATAACATATTGTAAGGATGCATGCATATTTGATAATTCATCTCTAAACGTCCCGAGGAGAACATTTTTGATTGTTCCAATTGTGCAGTCAGATCGGTAGAACTTGCCTCTGCTTGTACGATTCTCGTTGTTAGTGCAGCCATTTCGGTTATGTCTTTCTCACGACGAAATTCGCATTCCTTCAATCTTAATGAGACATCGTTATAATTTTATTGCATGTTAGCAATCGTTTCTTGTAGTTATTTCTTATCACTTTACAATTGATATATTCTACCATCCATCTAGAAACATGTACGGATTTGATTAAAAAATGCTTCCACACTTTCACGCATTTTAAAATGGAATTCGCTAGAATGTGGTTGAAGAATGTAACCCATTCGTTGGTACCATCCGTCGTTAGCACTATATACATTATCTTACATTTCGTAGTATACTAAAATCATTTACCCTTGCGATACAATGTCCATTGGTGGATGTTCGAGATCCGGTTGAATATAATTCACCTCCACTAATTTATTTACAACACTTACCTTAAAGCCTTCCATAGACATACGCTGTACATATCATTTTATTGGTATCACAACAGGAGGATTTTCGAACGGACCATACTGCTGCCTTATCTTAAATTATGTAATATTGCCGTTCGTCACGTTTCGGCAGATTCAATATTTCTCCAGTTTGACAATTATAATGTGCAACTGGGTGCAAAATTTCGTTCTTCAGCTTGTTCCAGTCTATCTCTCGTGATATTTCAATTGTCAGTAATAATGTTTTAAGATCGTAATCTGAATTGTAATACATTTCAATTAGAGAACGATCAGTGCCATAACTTATCAATATTTATGGAAGGGGTGTCAGTATACCAAGATCATCACTGATCATCAAACGTGGATCAACTTGTTTGGTAACATCAATTCCATGCCAGCAGAAGTGTATATAAGAACCAACAAAAACTTGAACTGCTTCTTTCTTTATAACCTGATGATTCATCGCTTGAAAAAGATCGTTTCTATACAGAAATGGATCTAGGTGATGTGTCGGTAACAGAGGTGATGGTGGAGCAACAAGCAAAGATGGTTCCATTGTTTTCACTGCATACGGTACATGCATGTAGTAAAGTGGACAATCGGTTGTTGACATAGAAAACGCACCGGTATAATGCCATCCTAACATTATTTGAATAACAGCTAAAATCGAACCTGATTGATTTTATTTTCTCCCGAACTTTGTGCGATGTCTCATCATACACGCTGCATATTCCTCCCAATATTCCCTCTGGTCGAACATGTACCAATTCTGAAGTGGAAGAGGAAAAATAGTTGGAATTTCTTCGAAACTTTCCCTTGTTTCCGTACGGTGTTACATTTCATGAATTTGTTAAACAGCCCTTGCCTGATAAGCTACCTCTTCTGGAAATAGTATCCTGATTGTGTCTGCAGGTTGAAAATCAATACACGCCAACGCATTCGCTGCCATATGTGCCCATGTTTTTGTTCAGCTCTGTCACCTAGATTCCCTGCCCCTCTGCTATCATCATTCAAGTTATTACCAGTACCGGTTGAAATATAAGTCATAAGTTCATACCTTGAACCATCAAAAAACCTGTTCCGTTTAAATTAAGCAATGTACTGGTTTACACTAACTAGGGTATTACACTTCTTCCTTCTCCAGTAAATCATCTCACGGTTAACGGTATGTATACCATACTACTACCCGTAACTCGTAAATTTTTGACCTGTTCTAGTTTTCCCTTTCCTTCTCTTCATTTTCCTTGATAATATGTTTCGTTGCCATATGTTCTCTTTAAATCTTCATAGGTCTATATGTACATTTTTTACGTGACAAACATAAGCGAACCATTACCTGTCAACGTAACATTATTCTAGAAATCTACCTCCAACAATATACGTTCTTTCTAAACCATTAAATGACTTTTTCCATTTTCACGTTCGTCTTCTTCTACCCACATATGTGAACCAACATTTACTTTTTTCCAAACAGTTTCCTTTCATTTTCCGACTGGTTATAATTTTTTACTCTCCTTCAAACACCTCCTTCAAGGTACTGCCCACATGAATTCCATTCGTCGTTTCGTTTCTAATACGTACTCTTTCCATGATATTATGCATAATCACAAAATCTTCTCCAATTGAATAGCTTAAATGATCATTTTAATTCCCCACGCTTTGATGAACAAGCCTCTACTTCGTATTCATGTCATATATAAAATATTTCATAACTTTCCGTACGGTATTATGACTTTCATTATATATGAAATAATTCTTCTCTTCATTTTTTGTGTTTTAAATGAATATTGTCCATCGTGTATAACTTCCATCCACAATAAAGAATAATAAATGGCGTGTGCTGCCTGATTATTTCAGATTATAACCCTTGTCTAAATGAAGTGTCGAATCGGTACGGAATATTTCTCGAACCAACGGTGAAAATTTTAAGGGTTTAACGTCTCCAACACCAACATTTGGCAGACTGTACCAACTCCAACAATTATTGTCAAGGTCAACCCAACATTCAACATTTTCCGAATGTTCAGTTCCCTCAATATTATAACCGGTTCCAGTATCACATGTCCCAGGTGCAGATGTTATTTTAAAACAATCAAGAAAGCCAATTGAACCAGGAAAACATTTTTGACCAACTTTTTTTGTATCTTCTCCTTTTCCATACCGCATAGTCGTCTGTTCAAGAAATGCTTGCCGTATAACTCGCTAATTGTCCTACAAAATTGCATTACACACGAACGAACATCTCTTACTTCCAATTTGGTATACTCTCCCATAACAGCTTTGCACCCTCCAGATCTTATTGCTGAAAGTGCACATAGTATACACATATATAATGTTAATGTATTTCCATTTTACATTCTTGCATAAGTACCCCATGCATCCGGTCTACTGTTCATGCAGTCTATCTTCATTTTTTTGAAAAGGTATTTTGAGATATTTAACATGTTCTGAAACGTCCAATCGATGCACACATCCCTGATCAATATGTAATTGACCGTTTAGACATAGAGTTACAATCGCTTTCCATAGTATTATACAAAGCAGTGTCCCCTTGCATCTCCACCTCAATATCTTCTTTCTCTTCAATTTGGTTTAACACCTTTTTCAGAAATTGTTCTTGTTGTAGTTGAAATTGAATTATTACGTTGATTATCTTTAGTTGCCGATTGTGCTTTTTCTTTATCGCTTTGAGACCAAAATTGGCCGAACCGCTTGCAACATGCGCCTTTGACTCAGCTGTCAATCCACTATTCACAGACATTTCACTGTTTTCGAAGCTAATTTTGCTTCTATGTTCCCTACTCCGTGAGGAAAACTTCTTTCAAAATTTACAGAAAATGGAACGACGCTCTACGATATCAAAACTACTTCCCGTTTTTTCCCGAAAAACAGAAATGTCTCTTTCCCGCCCAATCATAGTCTTTATTCTTTCAAACACATTTACAGGTAATGATCATGTATCAAAATTTGCTCTGTATATTTACACATTATTATTGTCACCGTAATGAAATTTCACTTTGCATGTTTATATTTTCTACATTACGCGTATTTTCTTTGCACCGTTCTATCGTCTCCGTTCATAAATACAGTACATTACCTGTCCAGTGATTGGATAAAATATCTTTAAACATACATGTTTCGTTTCTGTCCCCGTGCTTTTTTCGCATTTTAATTACTTGATACCCAAACAATTGCCTACAGTGTCCTTGTTTCAGGCACGCTGTATGGAACTGTATTTATAAAAAATCGTCCAAAAAATTCATCGCGCTAATTAGAGACGCTCTCAGAGGGATCCGTTTTGAAAAATTTTAGAATGAAAATGATCCTTGGGACATGCTATGGTAGGTTTAACATGTTGTTTTACTTTGTATAACAGTGTGTTGGAGGGATGATTGCAATTGAGAAAAGAATCTTGTTTTTTCTGCACCCTTATCCATATCGTGGGATTGAATTTTTTCGATTAAATGTTCCATCAAAAGAGTTGTCTGAGCCAATGAAAAACATATCTGTGTCACTACAATACTAAGGTGATTCAGTTTTTATAGCCCTCGAAATGTGATTTGATGGGAACTGAATAAGGTGTGCAGTGCTAGACGCACCGTTCAAGTTTGCTATGTGATCGACTACATGAATAAGTATATGAGAAATGTCAGATAACAATGAAACTGTCAGTTAAAATAAATGTAAGGGTACCGCTACCGGTGTAGTCTATTACTATTTTTATAGATTTACTTTGCAACATGGTTCAAAATTACTGGCTGTTTTAAGCGTGTATTGAAATGAAATGTATTTCGAGAAAAATACTGCCCGGTCTGCATCTCTACCGGTGCAAATGTATTTCTATTCAGACAGTAAGTACGATACAGAAGATAATAGCTGGGCCATTCCCTCCTGCACGTAACTTCAAAATGAACGGATGGATTTGTACACTGCTTTACTACGTGATGGATGGTATATATACTAACTGGGAGTTGTTTGTTAAAACAATCAAGGAGGAAAAAACTTCTAAAGAGAAACAATGTTCAGCTCAACAAGAGGGCCAGAGAAAAGATTTTTAGAGGGTTTTCGGTGTGTCTGTCGCCAGATTTCATATTATAAAGTACTCATCCAGCCTTCGGTACAGCTCTCATATCACTCTAGCCATGAAAGCTTGTATTATTATTCATAATATGGTGGTTGAACGTAGGCTGTCAGGTTACGATAGTGAGATGTTTGCAAAAATATTCTGTGAAGATTCAATAACCCCGATTGACTCAGAAAATCCTTTTCAATGAGATTAACGAGTAGAAATAACAGAGTATAGTGGTAATATGATCTCTGATTAAATGTGGGGTTCAACGACATGTACAAGACAAAAGAACATCATGAAATGAACCAAACATTGTTCTCCTAAATAATGATCTCATCGATCGCATATGGAACAGTAGCGTAGGGGATATGTAGGGAAAAGCGATCTTTATTTGAACT